>JAYJLU010008670.1:0-10587 GCA_036873645.1 Minona dolichovesicula | reverse complement strand
CTTCGGAGACGTGGACAACATCGAAGAAAATGGTGAACAAACTCAAAATAACACAAAGATCAATGGAGAGGTCGATGTTACAAAGCGAGACAGAATAAGAAATACAGACATTAGAAGGAGAACAAGGGTAGATGACATCATCAAGAAAATAAAGATCAGAAAATGGAAATGGGTAGGACACATAGCGAGACAATAAGACAATCGATGGACTCCAAGAGAAAAGGAAGAGGACGAGAGGCAGACCGATGGCGATGTGGGAAGACGAGATACGGACGTTCACGAAAGACAAAATGTGGAAACAGAAAGCCAAACAAAAGATCGTGGTGGAAAAGTCAAGCTGAGGCCTTCTCCCTGCAGTGGGACGACATGGGCAGATGATGAAGATGATGATCATGATGAAGATTACTTCCAGCGTATGCTAATTTACTTAATAATGTAACTTAGCGTATGGAATAATTTCTGTTTTATTCTTCAAGAATAAAAGTTAGGTTGACCTGTGTATTCCTTAAGTTATAGTTAATGTATATATATTTATAGAGATTATAAATTACTGTCAGTTTGCAGTATCTCTGATATTTGCAGTATTTCTCATTTAAGATTAGTATTGTTATTTACTTTTATAAATTGCTGTTAATAAATGGTTAAATTGACAATTACTGTAATTGCATTATTTTTTGATACGCAGGCATCTTCGTGTATGGGAATAAATACCGAGAAGACGAATGTTTTCCTGATGTTAATGTAATTTCAACAATGAGGCACTTAATTCAAAAACTGTGCAACACGCATATCTAATCTTACCATATTGTGGATTGTGGAAATAATGATATACAGATATATATATATATATATAAATATAAACGTTTCTATTCTTCTCATCGACATATTCAGTCAATTTTAATGAGAAAATAGGTGTGTATTACTACCATGTAAAATTGACATACGATTTATACATGCTGTAGGTATTTGTGTAATTTATAGTTTAGCGTGTTTTAATAATGTTTGCCTACAGAGCAGACTCAAAAAAGGTGGTTATTGTAGAGTTGTAGTTTTATGCATGTCCGGATTTGAATAAATAAATTAATAGTCCTGTCAACAACTGAAACCTCACAGACAGAGAGGAAATGATACAATATTTTAAAGGAAATACATAGATCATATAAAGGAGAACAATATTGACAATGACAACTAACGATCAAGAGCTGAATTGGATCATATTTTATGTACATATTGCGGTGTACCTCAAGGCTCAGTGTTAGGCCCGATTCTCTACTCTCTATATGTAACGACACAAGTCTGTTTATCTTATTTGATAGACATACATTATGTAGTCAAATTGATTCTGCTAGAATCGATGAAAAAAATGTATCGACCATCTCCATGACTTAGCAATCGTCTAAAGCTGAATTACGAGAAGAAGGATCGCGGCTTCTATGCGGAAGTAAAGTACGACGACTTGGATCACACAGATCGTCATTTGAATCCGAAGTGGTTGTTTGGTCAGACAGTGCAGATTTACCAGTGGCTCCCACTGTGTCTCGCAAACCCCATTTGTTAGTTCTTCTTTTGTCCATGGCTCTCGAAGAAGACGCTTGTAATCCCAATACTCTATAAGGCATCAATAAGCGCTTAGTGTCGTCTTTTATTATGGTTGTCCAAGATTCACTGCCGTATATTGCGATGATGAAATGCTGTGCAACTTTGGTATTCAGTCCGGATCCTGTTTTTCCAGATTTTCTTTAGACTGTTGTTTATAATATTGATTTTTCTCTAGCCATGGCGAACCGTTAATCTCTACGATGCAATCTGTGCTCTTTGCACTTCTTTCACTTGCTTTCTTTGCATTTAGCAGCAAGTCTCTGTCTTCTCTGGCTTGCCGTTTGAAAAGGTTGTTGTCCAGTGTGGCGGACTGGTTCCATCTAAGAAGGTACACAGACATTGTCATGTCTCCGGTCTTTTAAACGATCTCCATTGGTTTTCCATTCGACAAAGAATCAACTTCAACTTTCAAATGCCCGAATAGCACATCACCTTCATATTTGCGATCCTTGATGAAAAAAAACGAGCTATGGTCGTCACCATCAACCAATCCCAAAGTTACGCAATACCGATAGCACTTTCTTACAACATGTCGATCAAAATTCAATCCGCATTTTAGGTGATATAATTTGACGATTTTTGTCGAAAGCAATTTTTAAATAATTAATATTAAACGATTTTTATCCCTACTTTGTCGAAACAAGATGGGTTTTTAGTTTTTGCAATGTCTGGTACTGCAATGTCTATTATAGCTGCTTGCTGTTGTTCTTCCTTGTCTACTATGTACCAGACTATCAGGTCTACTGTGTTCTATTCTGTGATCTGTTTGGATGCTGAAGAAGTCCCATAGTATATCTTCATTTTGTCATTTTCTGGTATGTTTCTGCCTAGATGTTAGTACCATGAATGTTGAAATCCTAATTTCTTGCAGTGCCTCCATTGTACAGTGTTAGCGTTTCTATCGTGCCTGGCTTTATCTGCCAGCTTGCTACATGGCTCACTGATTCGTCTCTCTCTTTCTCTCTCTCTCTTTCTCCCTCTTTGCACATTCTACACAGTGGTGAAATTTGTTGACGGAAGATTTTCGCTTTCATCGCATTTGTACTTAGTGCCTGGTCTTGTGCGGCTTGAATGAGAGCTTCAGTTTCCATCTGGAGTTCTCCTCTTTGTAACCATATTATTATTATTATTACTATTATATTATATTATATTTAGCTCCATTCTAATCCATTAAGTTAGGCTAATAAATTTATCAATTAATCAATCCATTATAGCTCTTTTATTATAAGGATATCCTTAAATTGATCATTTGAATCATAAAACTGTTACTAATACCTACATATCTAATTTAACTATTGGATTGCATAGTTCCATTAAACTAAGTGAAATCAACAAGTTTAATTTATTAATTTTGACCGTCTCCATGCAACACAACGTTAATGTGGCGTGACTAATTTTATGCATTATCTCGCTTTTTCTTTTTTTAAGTTACCAGCTCAGCAACTATCAAGCAATCTAAAACTTCATATAACTATCAAAACTTTCTCCTTTCGTGATAATTAAAGGATAATTATATCAACTGACTGTATGGCGAGTTAAAACATATCTTTCTTAACATATGTATCTTATTTGCTGGTAATTACTTGAGTTCTGAATGTTCATTAGTTATCATAGTGTATCCTGCATGACTTGTAACTTAGAAAACTATACTCTTCATTCGTTCGCAAGCGAGTCATTTAAGATTAATTCCTCTACAATTTTACACTCAAACAATAAATCTTTTAGATATTCTATTATGTATATTTATTCAAGCTCAATATCATTGAATTCTCCAGTTCCATTTACGCTTTTATGAGTCTTCGCTGTAAAGGAATAAACTTTAGGTATCATAAAATAAATATTAAGCATTGTAAACTTCATAAAAAAATCAATTTGAAACCTTTTTGAATTTCTCTCTTTTTTTATTGCCGAATTCATGTAGGTATACAAACTATTTGAAATATCGCTTCTTGTCATTCAAACGTTTTTCTCCCTGAGTTTAAGGGTATTTCTATGCATATATTTGAATCCAATTAAAAGGAATATCAATAAATTTATCAATTGATAAATTTTATGCGGAGATCTTTCATCGCGACAGTATATAGTTTGTATATTATACTCCCTTGCCCCATGTTGATTAGATTTCCAGTCAATCAAACAATTGCATTTTCTTTTAGAAGACTCCTTTTTAAAGATGATGTCTCGAATGATCTTTATGTAGTCATTTTGTTTCGCCTGCCTCATGATACATGGATAATAGTGGATGGAGGATGCGTTTTTGTTTGTTTGTTTCATTTGTTTTAGTTTAAAAAGCAGAAACGAATTTCCCCATTTTATAATTAATGAAAATTGACTCCACAAATGCGATAACAACACAGCATCAAACAAATATCAAAGTGGGTGTCACACGCATTTATACGCCTCTCTCTCTCTCTCTCTCTGGTGAATATTCGAAGCATATCTATCTACATACATACTTGTTGTTTTAATAAATGGTCGTCCCCTCCCTCACATAGAGATCGGATTAATTATTTCCCCATTTCTACATCGCTATTTAAAAACAGCAGGATGCTTGCCTCTCAATCGGGATCGAGTCTCGTTTCAGAGGCAAACTATTGAGATTTTTGTACAAACCCATACCGATGGCTGACAAATTCCTATCTCCGCCAATTCCCATAACTACCAATTTCAATTTATCGCCTCTCTTAAATTTGCCTTCTCTATGATTCTAATAATTCTTATATCTTTGGAAAGCACTTAATGTATACATTCTTTCAATGAGATTAAAATCAAATGGTTTGGTTAGAAACAGTCGACCACACATAATACCTCAAAACAAAATGAACTTCATTGCTCGAATGCTATTTAATTACTCCTCTCCTAGTTTCCAATTGTTTGTTGGTCAAGCTAATGAGGTATTAAATGCTCAACACAAGGGATAATCTTATGGATCTTACGCTGCTGGACGACCAGGTGGTCGTCCAGCAGCGTATACGTGGCCACTTACGCTGTCATCCCCATCGTCTGTCTATTCGCTGCTGTTGTCCGCCATTTTCTTTGTACACACGGGATTTCTTTCGAGGCTCTCTCTTCTCATTCTCTTTCTCTCCCTCTCAGCCGACTTACGACCTATTTCTATAACACCTGTCATGTGCCGTCTTACAGAAAAGCTGATTGTTAAGAAATATCTAAAAAACCCATCCACGAAAGGAAATAAGAAATTTTCAAACCAGTACGCCTTCAGACCCAATTATTCCATAATAACCTCTTCGAAATGATGAGCAACCTACCTATGGATATGTAAATCCAAAACTGTATTCTGGTTTACTTTAGTAACCACAGTCAAATTAAAAAACATTAAATACCTCCGAAAATTAAACTGCGGGGTTATCCACTCGGGGTCAGCACTCGGCCTTTCACTTTCATAGTAGTAACTGCCTCTGATTTAAATCCTAAATATGAAGGCAACGAACTAATAAAATAATATGCTCATTATACCGCCAAGTAACATTGAAAAAACACAAGAAGAGCTCCAACACATCCAAGAATAGAGGGCTTCATCAAATAATTTAAAAGTCAACATAAATAAATCAAAAGAGATCATCTACACAAAGACTTCACAAAATTCTAATTAAATCAGTTAGATTTCACGCGGTTTAAAACAAATTCATATAAAGCGCCAATCAGAAGGATGCGCATATTTAAAAATATTGATGTAGAAAAACAATGGACGTAACGAAAGCCCCAGGCGCGTTATTTTTGTACAAACCCATATCGATGGCTGACAAATTCCTATCTCCGCCATTATAAAACTACCAATTTCAATTTATCGCCTCTCTTAAATGCCTTCTCTAATTTTAATAATTCTTATATCTTTGAAAAGCGCTGAATGTATACGTTCTTTCAATGAGCGAATTATTAAAATCAGAGAAGGCGTTTAGGAGAGGCGATAAATTGAAATTGGTAGCTTTATAATGGCGGATATAGGAATTTGTCAGCCGCGTGTAATCTACAAACCATCGATATGCATTTCAATATTTTGAGAGTGATAAAATCATAGAGTAAACAAAATACAGAGGTTTCACGCTTGCTAGTAGATATTTATATATCGATTGTGAGGGACCCAGCGACTGAAAATCCTATCGCCACCATTATAAATTGGTGAAATTCAAATTATCATAGCGACGAAACTCAATGGCGGATTTTAATAATTCTTTTACCAAATTAAAGTATAAAAGGAGCCCCTTTTAATGATAAAAATTCATTATAAAAGTCTAGCAAAAATATTTTTTTCTTGCTTAGTAAGATAAATTGAACAAAATGATATAAAAATTACATAGAAAATATACAAGCTATTGTTCTATCAAGATAGATGGTTTTCACATAAATTAATTATTATGAATTTTATATCATTAAAAAGCTCTCCTTTTATACTTTAATTCAGTAAAAGAATAATTAAAATCCGCCATTGATTTTTGTCGTTAAGACAATTTGAATTTCACCAATTTATAATGGTGGATATACAAATATCTATTAGCAAGATTGAAACCTCTGTATTTAGTTTACTCTATGGGTAAAAAACTATACAGTGAAGGGTCTTCAATTTTATCTGTATGAAAAGTGTAATATTTCCCGAATTGCAGAATAAAATCTTAGGAAGACAATTTCTGAAAATTTTATTTTATGTTTTCCATCAATATGGCGATACGAATCAGGTTGTCATTCCCTTTCATTCTCTATCTATATCTACAGACAAATGAGAAATGAGAAATCTTTTGATTACTTTTAATACCTACCTCAAAGTGGTGCATCTTGCAAACCAATTAATTATCACTCCTTTGAAAAAATATAAAGTAATTACCACCAGTCACTCGTATTCACCGATACACCAAGAGAATAACTGTTGTTCCCAGCTATCCAGGTATGAATACAAAACAATACCAATTACATAGACTTCTTTATAAAAGTATTTTGCAAACAGATATTTAATTGCTTTCTTTATATTGAAAAATAGTGGAAGAAATTGTCTCAGACTGCATTTTGACTATACTAGGGAGTGCAGGATCACATTGGTTTACTCTAGATGCTGTCAATATGAAAAATAGGTGTTGTTGCTATAAGTTAGAAGGAGCATGAAAGACTGTGTCTTTCCTGCTCCTTTTACTTAATGAGAATATTCAAGAGGTGATCAGCTGTGGATGACAATAATGCTGACATCATTCACAGACAGAAAATACTTTTCAATCAAAACGAATCCATCCGCTACTTATCGTTTAGAAACTGAAAATTGAAATGAAGTGCACATTAAATAAACTTTTTATCAACATACTATGATCACAATGAACTATTCTCAAAACGAGTGAATCAAATAATGACATGGATGACAGCACGGCGTTCTAGAATTAATTCATATCTCCTCAGCTGACTTTAGGTTGTCATTCCAGGAATTCTATTATTATACATATAAACAGAGGGAATGCATAATGTAAGCGCAATCACCGAAAGCAAAACAATACTGAAAATGTAGTTCAAGGAAATTATACTGAACCAAAGCTGAACCAAAGCATAAGGACTGAGTACTGGGGGCGAGTAGAGTGGTTGTCCATGTTTCAAATGCCGCAGATAAAACGTCCCAGTCAATAAAAAATTGTGTGTAGAGAGAGAGAGAGAGAGAGAGAGAGATCCCTCAGAGGAGAGAGAGAGAGAGAGAGAAGATGACTGGAGTCTGAAGTACGGTGTATCAGGGAATTGAGAGGAGATGAGGGGAGTCTGAAGGTCAGTAGAAGATAGTTAGGATAGGATAGCAGACTACATTGGGCAAGGTCATGGAGGGAGGGAGACCAAGCAACCGATAAAAGAGAGAGAGAGAGAGATTACTTCGACAGAGATCTCGTGTTCACTAAGGGAATGACAACAGCGGAGTGCTTAGGTGTGAGATAATGGAAGAAAAAGGCTTCTAAATGGTGGAGATAGGACTTTGTATATCGAAGAAGCTATTCCTCATGGCTACATCCAATCCTGGTCACAACTCCACGAATTGATCCCTGATAGATTCTCATCCCATACTCCACGAACTGATCCATTATAGACTAAACATTAGAGAAGCTCGAATGACACGATTTGACCAACTGTTCTCAACAATTTCGGAACTTTTTTTCAATTTATTACTTTTAAAATTCACAATTCTTATATTTTTATCAATTTTAATTTTCACATTGCTCCTTTTTTACCCTCCCTTTTTATCTCTTCCGTATCTTATGTTTTCTAGGTACCGATGTACTTTCATTTTAGCATTGTACTGTTTCATGTTACACAACACTCTGATCTGAGATATACCTACTTCTGCTAGACTAAACTAAACAAAATATTCTATTAATTTCTGTGAATTTCTATGAATTTTAAAATCCACACTCACTCCTGAAATTTTATAAAAAAAATTTATAAAACTGGAATATCAGTGAGGAATGACAAATTACTTTTACTTGGCAAATCATGAATAGGAAATCATGTTTTAAAAGATACAATTCATTTTGACTAATAAAACTGTGAAAAGTTATGTACTACTTATTAGAAGTTTGTTAAATAGTAGTTTGTGAAAAATTGCTGTTTACAATAAATAAGTAGAAAGTTAGTTAAGGCGATGCAGAAATTACTTTGTAAATTTTTATCTTTCTGCATCATCTGATTGTAAGTGCACTAATAGGTAGGTATTTTCTATAATATAACGTTTTATCTGATAAATTACTTCAAAAAAATGTTTTGAAATACTTTTCAAATGAAATAATAAGTTGACTCCAAAATAATAGAATATGACAACAATTAAAGTCACAGGGACATCCTCTTGCACATCGACATTGCATTGTAATTGTCAGTCAATGAAATCACCAGTTGGTAAAACCAATTCCTGCTATATACAAACATATAAACAGTCATCAAACTGCGAGAAAAGACTCGAGGAAACGCTTGAAGAAATTCAAAATTATTCCATTCCTTTTGTGATGTAAATTGAATTATATAAACACCATTTCCTGCCTTAACAGTCAATTTACCTATGCAAAATTAAAAATCAACATCAGAGAGTTTATACAATTCCAACAATAGGCAGCACTTCATTATTTCACGGAATATGGAACAGTACCTACCTATAAGAATTTCATATAGGTATATATGTATGTATACAGAGTGTCTCAAAATATACGAATAATAAGGAGAAATGCATAATTGTTCAAATATAGTAGGTAAATGTACTCCAATTTAAGTTATTTACAAATTGTTAAATAATATGTAGGTCAAGGTTAATTTGACGACAAATTGAATATATTAATAATTAAAACGTTTAAACAAATAAACTTTTTTTAAGATTCTTCAGTTTTCCTTATTATGCGTATATTTTGAGACACCCTGTACAGCTTAAAAGGGATAATTCTGTGATTCACTACTTGATCACACCATCTGTAGGAATACTCATAGATAATTACCTACTGGATTCTTAGAGAAAACTAAAAGATCCATAATATGTATATAGATAACTTATACTACAGCTCAAAAATCTCTTGACTTTTAACATTTTATCCCATAAATAAGAAAATAATGATAAAACATCTATGAATTATGTATATTAAAAGAACCCTTTCCGTACCAGCCACTATTTAAAAGCATACATTTATGTACCGGCTATCATTTCAGTCATGGAAAGTATGGGAATATTCCGGGAAAATGCAAAGCAAATGTGGTATCTAAATTACCTCCTAATCATATCTATGATTAAGCTATTCCACTGTATAAACCATATGCAAATATAAAAAAACACAATAGACTGTGCCCATAATATACTGGAACGCTTATAGCCGACTATGAAAACCCGTGTTTATCTATTAAAATTTTAAATCTATAGATTGACAGTCCATGCTTTACTTTGACGGATATATCTGTCCATGGTACGGAAAGTGTTAAAAGAACCATTTAACCAAATTAACCAATACTGTTAATATTTGGACGATCCTCCATGATTTTTAAGGGCACTCGGGTTGGCAAACTGTCTACCAGCTTTTGACACAGTTGTGGGTTGATTTCCATGTACCACACACGTTTGATAACCTCAATTAGATCGTCGTAGCTTGAGTATTGTGTCTTTGAGTATTGTCCACATATTTTCGATTGGGTTCGGGTCAGGACTATTTCCATGCCATGGACCCAATACTTCAATGTCAACCAGACTTTGACACACCTTGCTTGGTGACAGGGTGCACCATCGTACATAAAATATGGGTGTCTCTTATTTCCATCATTGGCTGTAATCGATCTTACAGTAGTCTCCAAATAGTCTGCAGCTCGCATTGTGGTATTATAGGAGCAAGAAACCACAAGTAACCTCTGCCCGTAGCGCTGAAGCTACCCCATATCATAACACTAGGGGAATGTTGCTTTACCAAAGTAAGTCGCGGCGCATCATCCAACAAGCTACGACGATCTAATTAAGGTTATCAAGCGTGTGTGGTACATGGAAATCACCCCAAAACTGTGTCCAAAGCTCGTAGACAGTTTGCCAACCCGAGTGTGCTGTGTCCTTAAAAATCATGGAGGATCGTTCAAATATTTACAGTATTGCTCATTATTACTTGGTAACATCTTTTCTGGCATTTATTTGTTTTTAAATGGTTCTTTTAATATTATTCATAGATGTTTTATCATTATTTTCTTATTTATGGGATAAAATGTTTAAGTCAAGAGACTTTTTGGCGGCAACCGTAGATACTTATACATATTATATGTAGCTAATAACTAAATCCATATTTTTTTCTTCCGAACTATATGTCACAAATGTCAAAACTACATTTCACCACATGTAATCAATATTATATATATGTTAGCGTCAGAACCCGAAATCAGTCAAAACTCATATGCATTATAATAAATAATTTGTTTCATGTTGAATATATTTTTTATTTGTCACAAAGATAACATTTATTATTGACTGGCCCAACCATCTTTATGGCTCAACATTCTGTA
>JAYJLU010008559.1:0-10591 GCA_036873645.1 Minona dolichovesicula | reverse complement strand
CGATGCTCACAGGCGTCCCAATCTGAATATTAATCTTCGTAATAGACAACCTTTCATTTTTCATACTAAAACAGCTAGATTTAAAAATTGCTTCTTTCCTTATGGTTCTAATAATTTTATCTAAATTGCTCATTTTATTTGTGTTCCTTAACTTGTAATCCTTAAATTTTTGTAAAACTTAACAAATCCTCGGATTTACTGGCTCATATAAATAAACCAATTATTATTATTATCAAGCAAAATTCTATAAACTAAATCGTGGGAGATACCAACAAAATTGTCACTGACTCACATCTAATCTCTTCTGTCTTCTGACCTGTGAATTTCTAGGGGATGTTGTTGAAATTGATTTGTTAAAATAGGAGATTGAAAATACTAATTGTAAATATAAAACGAAAATGGACAATATACTTGCTGTTCTCCACTCAGGGATGTAATTCTTCCGGGTTTTTGGAGCTGAAAAGACCATTCTCGAAAAATAAATATACAATAAAAATGTAGGGGGGTGGAGGGGAGGACTAGGTGACCAATCCATTTCTTCTCCATTTTATATTTACATTTTAAAGGGGTAATATTATGTATAACATACACTTAAAACGGTACATTTTTGACTCATAAATTAACTTACTAAAAAAGATACGGAAATAAAAACGGATAAATTTGTCAAAATGATGATCAATCAAATTTACTATATTAAGATTAACTATTCATTCTTTTTAAATTCAGTCGAAATTTTCTCAAAACACCCAAAGATTTTCCACATAAATGCCCCTGGACCCCATTCCGGACCCCCATTGTTCCGGGTTTTTGAAAAGTTGCTAATCACATCCCTGTCCACTTCTGTAGAAACAATCTGTTCTGCGTTCATTGTCAATAACAAACCAAAAAATCCATTGCTTTTTTATATATACTTATAGGAAGTGATTGAATTGCGAAGCAAGTTGGATCGTATGAGGGATGCTCATCTGTGCCGTATTTGCATGGACCGCATCATCAATAGAGTGTTCTTTCCTTGTGGCCATTCCGTCTGCTGTCAAGAATGTTCCGAAAGAATCGACGCTTGCCCATGGTGTAGGAAACAAATTGATATACGTCATCCTCTCTACATGGCGTGGCCAAGTGACCTTTTATCTGAAGATGATTATCACGAAGGCTCCTTATCCGAGGACAACAGCAGACCTAACAGTGATACATTCAGTGACACGCCTGCTCCAACTGACGCTCCTCCTGAAATACTATCTACAGAAACACTGACTGATTTCAATACAATGTAATTTCCCGCATGCAGCCAACCTGCCAGTTTTACTCATAGAATTCATCAGCCAGTGTCCTCTGTTTCTGAGAGCCCATCCTGCTCAGGTATGTTGACTGAACAAATCAAGGCTGTTTCCCATGAATATATTTTAGTTTTCGTCGACGTGCTTTCCAGTTTAAAAAAATCTGATTGATTTTTGTAATCAACGTTTTATTTTGTGGCACATTAATTTTAGTTTTGCATTTTTGACATTTTTAATTTTGTCCTTCCGGTATTTTGTACACATAATTTTTTTAAATATTTATCAATGTTTTATTATAAGCAATCATTTGCACAAACATATGGAAATTTTAAGCGGTTATATATTTATTCATAAGGTCATTTATTAATTGATTAGAAATATTCCACATCTCTATAAAATTGAATTCGTATATCCCATTTCTAATATTGGTAAGTGTTAGTAACCAAGATTCGAGTACACTCAGTTTTCTCATAATCGCTTCTATACCCTTCCCTTACAAAAATGGAAATGTCATTTTTGTGTTAAACTGAAAATGTTGGACTCGGTGTTTCACTTTGGATTCATGAATGAAGGAAAATATTAATAATATTTCGGTGTATTTGTATTACATCCATTGTATTTCTTGCTTGGGTAGAGTAAACTCGTGTTTTTGGTTACTTGAAGATTGATAGATATGTGTAAATTCGAGACATGTATATATTCTTGATTCATCGTTAAAATTTTGAAATGATTTTTTTCTCTTCAGCTTTTTTTAAAAAATATCAGACGCATCATGTGTCTTTGATCACTGATAGTTTTGTGATAAATAGCTGTAATTGATTCATACATGAGCTTATTTTGTATTATAAAGATAAATCCTATATGGTGCTGTTTGATAACTTCAATCTGTAATTATCCCCTTATTGTTTAGCTTGAAATTTATAAATATGCATGAATGAAACCTTATATAATATAAATTTTGCACAAAATTTTATTTCGATAATTGTCGGAAATTTGATCAGAATATTGATTTAAAAGTATAAATTACTGTTTTATTTTCTACTTTCTAAAAAATACATAACGAATATGAATTCTTTAATGTAAATAATTTCATATTTAAAATTCAACACAAAACGTATCCTGATCAAATTTTTCACTCACGGAATACAAATCTTGTATCAGAGTTCTAAGCTTTTATTTATAGTCAATGATGTAAATTATTAGTAAATTTAAATTTGTACATACATTATTATTATACTCGTTGAGCCCAAAATGATGAAATATCAGATATTTCTATATTCTTGCACTAATAAATATATATTATGCATATATTGATCCATGGCTTACAATAATGTGTTTCATCTAGCTGTTGTCTACATTACCGATCTCGTCACTAATTTGAACTAATGATCTTTTAATGAATACTAATACTGTAATATGCATGAATTGTATCTGACATAATTCGAATTAAATGCTCACTTACCTACATTGATAGAACTTATATAACTCAGTCAGCATATATATTACGTATATATCCTATGTTACCAGCTGATAACCTACTATTTAAAACTGAATCTAAAATATGTAGCATTAAACAGAGTATAGAAGATTTTTTTAATGTTTATATTAAAAATTCGCAATTTAAACTTAATTTATAATAGGAATAAATAAGATATCGTATTTAATTATACTTTTCCGCGGGTCGGATATTGTAAAAACCATTAGTATAGGTATCTATTTAAAACCAGGGTCGTACTTAAAGTATATATATATATATTATTTCAGTAATAATTTAGTCACTCTCAGTTTGAAACATTCCTCAAAATAGCATTACCAGCTATGTGTTTTATATTCAAGCTTTATCCATTTACTGTGTAAATAATATACACACAGTCTCAATTGTAGCTTGGGGAAATGTGATTGCTAGTCCATAAATGTGTGTAAAAAATTACATTTACAGTTTACCCCATTGAATAAGTACTGTAACTCAATGGATTATAAGGCTCGCCCTGTAGTTTTAGAAACTCCAGCAATCTACAATCACGATCAATAAATGTGTGACCAAAAATAAAAAGCTATTAATGGGCTATAGAGTCTGGAATGATCTCACAAATGATTGCAAAAGTACATTATAATATTGTTAGATTCTAATAACTCTTAAACTCAAAATAAATAGAATTTACCCTACTTCATTTCTGGATTAAGCTAATATAATCATACTCCTATTCAGTAAAAAATTGTCTTTGGTGCCTCCTTGTATTTAATAGACTCAAATGAAGAACATTGTTGCATTGAAGTGAGGGTCGTATGCATGTTCGCTTTTATAGTTGAGGAATTCCTTGCAAAATGAGCAACTCCTTGAAACAGCGCAAATTTGTATTTGTTTCATAGAGTTCCTCAACTTAAAAACGAACTTGCATCCCTCAATAAAATACTAGATTCTAATTTTGTTGTAAAATGTCATATTCTTTGTGCCTATGTTTAGCACACTATCAATCATGACGGAGCCCGGATGCTTGGAGCGTGAAACAAATTTAATTGTTTTCGTTTTAATTGGTTGTTTACGCTTTTCGATCACTATTTTGAAAGCCAGGTGAAATTTGTTAAAATTAATTAAACTTATAAAAATATTATATGTTATTTGTAATATAAATTTAAATTTATGTTTGGAATTTTATTTAAACTCAGAACAGATGACGTGAGTTGTAACTTTGTTTATAATTTATATCAAAATATTAATTATTTTATTACCTATTAGTCATGTTCACAAATTTTATTTAAAAATTATTTTTTTCGATGTTTTAAAATGATAATGTTCAAAGAATTTGACAAAGTCTCAAATCTTCGCCACACCTTATCCCAGTACATTTTGGCAGCGGAAATATCCCGCTACACTTTAACCAGATTGCATTTTGATGATTGCAATACAGTGTTACTGGTCCCAGATATGTCAACAAATAGTGGGCCACCACTAATGCAACAAGAAATTCCAAATTTTCTAACAATCGAATAAGTGAACCAGCATCACTTTTGGAATCTCCAGTACTCTCATCTCTGATAGCATTTAACAGAGATGCCAAGGGTCCAAAAATAAAATGTGGGAGACCCAACATCAAATCGTTAGGTAAAGAACCTGAACACGATCTCTCTCCCTGCCCTCCTTAATTATATAAATTAATAAAACATTTGAGAGTTAGATGTTCATGTATTTGTATTACACTACACAATATTACTATTACAGTATAATACCTACTATTGGATATATGTACGCAAAGAGTATGAATAAAATTAAAGGTTATTCATACGCAATATTATTTTTCAAATATAAACAAAGTCTTATTTGTGTATTAATAAAATCTGGAGATATTCATACGCAATTTTGAGTACGAATAAAATTAAAGGTTATTCGTACGCAGTCTTATTTGCGTATTAATAAAATCTGGAGATATTTTCTGGCTAAAAATCACTAGGTTTTTTTTACCTAGCATGTACGAATAAATATCCAAAATTTTATTTGTATGCAAGATATTTGGACAAAGAGAAACGGAAACTGATTTTTTTGCTTATTAAAGATGATATTCGTACGCACGTCATGTTTAGGCAAAGGTTTTTAGAGCATCTAGAGTAGGGTCCACATTCTCTGCGGCTCGTACACAAGTCATGTTTAGGCAAAGGTTTTTAGAGTAGGGTCTACTGTGTCTCTGCGGCTGAGTAGTATAAAAACCAAAATGAGGTTTATATATTAAGTAATAAGTTTAGCCTAACATAACCTTAAGTTTAACCTACATAACTTAACATAACCTATTAAGTTTATAGTTATGGTAATTATTTATATAAATAATATTGCGTATGAATATCTCCAGATTTTATTAATACGCAAATAAGACTTTGTTTATATTTGAAAAATAAAATTGCATACGAATAACCTTTACTTTTATTCGTACTCAAAATTGCGTACAAATATCTCCAGATTTTATTAATACGCAAATAAGACTTTGTTTATATTTGAAAAATAATATTGCATACAAATAACCTTTAATTTTATTCATACTCTTTGCGTATGAATATCCACTACTTATTACAGACTAGTACATTAATGTTTTTTATTGTACTCAGGGGCGAATCCAAAATTTTTTTAAAGGGTAAACTGACTTAAAGACTGACTTAAAAAGACACCAATTCAGATAAAAAATATCTAAAATAAAGCCTTTTGAACTATAAATGATTTCTGTTGAAATATTATAAACAAAAGACACAAAAACACAATCGTCATATAATTTTCAGGCTGAAAAGCTAATAAAACTATCTAATTAAATAATGAGAACTGTAAGTTATAGAGAGTTTTCTGCTCTTAAATTATGTTATGACTGTTGGTGCACTTCTCTATCATACAGTCACCTACATAACTTCCGTGTCCTCACCTGAACTCCATGCCTCACCCTGCTCTATTGAATTAGCAAGGAAGAAAGGATAGTCCTCGCTCTAAGAAACAATTATTTATATGGTACTTGTGATGACAGGCCAACTATCAGCATGTTCCTCACCAACAAATACAATGCTGGTTAGATTTGAGGTTGATCCCACAGATGCAGCTATTATTGTTTGAGTATGCAGGGACGGAAAAGTGCCTGTATGCATATGACTACTTACTCATAGACCGAGGCATTCTAATACTATTGGAGCACTTTATGATGAAATTCATAATAGCCGCTAATATATGATATGGGGTCTGCAAATAGTGTTACAGCTTTTGACACTTTACCCGCACAAACTACCTATTTAAGTTTTCCCGAAAATGAATGCATCATAGGTACTAATGTGCCATGTACAAATGTACAATGTACCATACTAATGTACTATAAAACCTTCTTTCTTATCTACTACTAGACTTGGTTGTGCTCTTACTAAGTGTAACTTTTTTTAGTAAGAGCTAAACCATAAATAACTAAAAGGCACAGGGGGCCTTCAGCCCCCTTCCCCCCCCCTCCAGGGATCCACTGCTGGTACTCCCTAACTTCCCAAACAAGTGACAAACTGAAAGTGTAATTTGAAAAATAACGACAAACTGATTTTATTTAAACAAAAATAATTAAATAATTTACAGTATATTATTTGGTTATATCTTATTTTTAAAATATATACTAGAGAGTGAAGATGCAGGAGATTTAAGTAATTATGTGGGTGAGCGGGAGACTTGGTATGTCTGATTTAACGAATCTAAAACTATTTTGAGTTTGCCTAACAGGGCTTACAAAGTTGTTAATCAGACTGACCATCAAGTTGAAGAAAATTTGGGAACAGGTTTTTCAACTGATGCAGAGTTGGATAAAATATTGTCTTCAGAAAGTAGCTGAAGGAGTCTTTCAGAGTTTTGTGATTTATTTGATTTTAAACACAATTCCTTGCGTTTACTACTGCCAAAAAACAAAATTAATTTGCCAATATCAAATAAATCGTGGGTTAATGGAACAGCCTTGCAGCTATTTGTGATAATGAGGTTAAGAATATAAGAACAACTATGGACATAAATAGCATCTGGATACTTTTGTGCTACCTTTATAAATTTGTCAAGACCCCATATCAGAGCTCATATCAGTGTATAAGAATTGACAAGCTACAAACCCCGAAAACTCTTGGCAAATTTTGGAACTGTGGCTCACAAAACGAGCACAAATGCTCAGTTGCTCCACAGTAGAAATATCCTGCATTTCAGTTTGCTAAAGTTTGCTAGTATACTCCAAAACCTAGGTATGTCTTTCAGTCCTTTTCACATAGAGAAATTTCATTCTGGATTTGAGGTGACATATATTTTGCATTGTTAAGGTGTTGTTTCAATTTTTCATCATACTGACATTTCCAATAAACGAAGAAATCAAAGTTTCCATCTTCTCTTTCTGTTGTCTGATTCCAGATACCATGTAGGGGAATGTTCCTTTGGCCCAGAGCAATGATAATGTCAATTATTGATAATATACCAGCTTTTGTTCATTCTTGATCAATTGCATACTCGTGACTTAACTGAATGCATACTATGTTACTTTCACTTTGATGAGTCTTTAAAAACAAGATTGCCATTTCAGCAGAAAGTTTGTGTCCTTTGCTCAGCATATGTTGGTCAAGATAACTGACTTTAGATCCAATAGCCCTTTTCCAATTTTAAATAAAACTACAACAAACGGAGAAAAAATAGGATTGTCGTATTTAGCTTTCTGTTTTAATACTGTACAGAAGCCAAGGTCATGCACAGGTCCAATTGGTTTGAAATTTTCTACCAGAATATATTGGAAACTGAAATCCATTGGGATAACTTATCATTGATGTTAAGAGCATCACAATATCATCTTCAGAGATTATTTATTGAAAATAGCATGATGGGTCAAGAAGTATACCTGGCACCCTTGAGACAGTTCCTTTCAAAGACTGCTGAACATCTGATTCATTTGCGGGCAAGAGGATCACGGTTTTCAAAGGTCGTGAAGTACTAGGAAGCTGGGATCTTCTCTTGTCTATAGAAATCTGTTTGTTTCAAAGAAATCTTCTAGCTTTTAAAACATAGGTCTATACTTTGGTGGATAGACCCGGTTGAGGGGTCATTGTGGACAAGATTCAGAAATCTATATATTTTAACCTAGTTATATATTTATGAAAAAATTGATATCCAATAATTTAATTAAATCTTTTAAAAAAGCATTTTAGATACAATACAAGTATTATATTAAGTCCATAAATAAAAATAATAAAAATTTTAATGATGATTTTATGAATTTAAAAATTTTTTAAAATATTTATTAAATTTTTTTGTTTGACATATTAATTTTGTTAATCATTTTCCATTATCATTACAAATTCAACAATCTAATCTCTATATTTAGAGATGGTAATTATTATTGATTATTTCTCATAAAGTATTTAGTGGAACTGACATTTAATTGGTCCAATTCAACTGTTGGACTATGTAAGAGGATTAATGTAATAAGATTTAATTTGCCTCATAATGGAAAAACTACGTTCACTTGATGCATTTGATGCAGGCATCACTAGCAGAAGTTGGCATAACGTTAAAAGTTCACTGTTAAGGGTTCTATGTCCAGTTGATGATTTGAGGTAGTTTACGATATCGGACACTGTCACAAACTTTTGTTCACCTGAAAAATCTACAAGAAGAATTTGTGATTAAACATTTCAACATTTCAAGTAAATTTCTCACCTGAAAAATGCACACAAAGACTTTGTAATTGTGTAGATAACATTAAGGGGCACAGATCATCTTCATAAAATCCAGTAACAGTTTTGAATTGTTCATCATATGTCTCACCATTAAGAGCGTTGAGAAGCAGCGATTCCATATTGGCATATATTTGGTATCCACATTGGTTAAATCTCAACTTCATACGGGAAACAAAATTGCTTCAAAATATTGTGGCCTATAGTGATTTTCACTACATTCAGGATGAGATCCATCTCCAGTTCCAATTTCAAATCGCTTTGGAGCCCTTTTCCTTCGAGGAAGAATGGGTGCATTTGTGCCAGTATGTTTAGCAGACTGCTTCACAATTTCGAAAAATAGAGAAAATGATGCATCATTGCGAAAACTCTCCAAAGTCTTTATTGTTAATGCAGCAATTTCTTGACCTTCTGCTGCTGAAATTGGAGATTTCTGAAGAGGTTTGCTGAGGTTGTCAGTTAAAGAAAGTATCCTCTTGCTGATATGCAAGCCAAAAAGGAAATTGAAGGTTTTCATTTGACTTTTAATTCCAATTATTCTTACTCAGATATCAGGGTCGAGTGCTTCTTTTAGACACTGATCCCACAACATATTAAGATGTTCATAATTTTCAATAATGCTTGCGATTGAAGTGGCATGTACAGTCCAACAAGTAGGACAAAAAGACTGTATTCCAATTGTGCTCGACTCTTCATCACCGAAATTTTGACTTTTAATTTGATCAAATGCAGCATTTCGCTTGGGCGAAAATTTAATTAATCTTGAAATTTCAAATGCATTATTTAGTTGCAAACTTTGGATTGTTTTATGGCATCTCCAACTGCCAAATTTAAGGAATGAGCATAACTTTGAGCATAACTTTCTTCTTTCTGAAGTTGGGTTGCTACTCCATTTTTACAGCCAGTCATGTTTGCTGCACCGTCGTAACGCTGCCCACAACATTTAGATAACTTTAACTGCATTCGAAGAAGGACATCGTGAATTGTTCCAACCAAAGTATCAGCATCAATTTTGTCAACGTTATACATATAAAATTTATTATATAAATTATATAAAATCCTTGTAAACAAACAAGTTTTCATCAACCCACCGAATGCAAACGGTAAACAGCTCTTTGTTTGTAATATCACTGCATTCGTCAGCCATGATGGTATAAAATTTAGCATTTGAAATATTACTACTTATATCACGAAGTATCCTTAATGCCATTAGTTGAAGACACTTGTTTTGTATCTCAGGTGAAGTGTACTTGTTCGTTTTCTTTTTCATACACTCGATAATATCGGGACAATCAAATGAGCATAAATGCATCAACTGAGTAAAGTTGCTATTATCGGTTGCTATAGGTCCTGCTTCATCGTGACCTCTAACACATTATTGCAGTTGTGACTGACGAGCCACTTAACAGAGGAGCTGGTCTTGGGTTAGAAATCCCAGTTCTATACAAATTTTCTGGTGACGATTTTTCAATAAATTGGATTAAGACCAAGCTTGAAGCGGAGCAAAAATATGTCAATAGTTGAATTTGGACTTATTCCCCCCCCCCCATCTGAGAACGCGAAAACGGCCCTTTTAAGGGCCACCAGGCCATCACTAATGATTGATAAATATAAACGAGGTTTTAGGGTACTTTGGGAAATATTTTTTGTGGCCCCTGGCCGTTAAACGAGGTGGCGGTTTCCTACTACAGTGGTGGACAAAAGTTTAGCACCAAACTAATATTTTGCTTTTATTCTTCACATTTTTTTTCTTATGATCACACCTACCAAATTAAACGTTTTTATTATAAAATAAGGGTCAAAATATTTTTTCAAAATAAAATTATTCCAAAAAATTTATTGACATATCATTTATTACTAGAATGTGTATAGTAGTATCAAAAAGTAGTATACAAATAATCCACCCAAATAATATGTCAAATTGCAAAAAATATATTATACTAATTTATACTGGTAAAAAGTGTCATATCATACAAAATAAATATCAAAGCTAAAACGATCAGTCAATATTTGGTGGAATAACCTTTGTTGGCGATAACATCGGCGATTCTACGTGGCATACTGTCCACCAGAGCCTCACAGTAGGCAGCTGTGATCTCTGTGCACCACAC
>JAYJLU010008448.1:0-10593 GCA_036873645.1 Minona dolichovesicula | reverse complement strand
AAGGAGTTAATAATGAATTCCTCAAGAAGATGAGATTGTTCACTGTTGAGAGCAGGGGGGATGTATAAGCACATTAATAATCCTGATTTTGAGTAGGTTGTTGAGGTTACTGGAGTGATGTTATAAAACAACTATTATGAAGACATTGGTTTTTAAGTTTCTGGAATAACTATGTGTATATTTGTATTCCAGAATATCTTTTCACGCAGATATGTCCATCACCACCTTATTTTCCTCTTTCTGTCGGGAATAATCTATTAAAAATATTAAAAAGTTTGTTAACTACGTTTCCATATCAAATTGTTAATCTATCTAGGTATATGATGCGATATAGCTACATCATCATAGAACA
This sequence comes from Minona dolichovesicula, assembly GCA_036873645.1. Classification (NCBI taxonomy): domain Eukaryota; kingdom Metazoa; phylum Platyhelminthes; order Proseriata; family Monocelididae; genus Minona; species Minona dolichovesicula. The sequence continues at coordinate 10,241 of JAYJLU010008448.1, read as the reverse complement.
ATTTAGTTGATTTAATAGATAAATTTCTAAAATGATTTAAGCCGATTCTTTCGTTTAATACCTATATTACCTAAGCTTTTACGTTTGCCATTGAATGGTTCGGGAAAAGTTATTTGTTTGAATAAAATAATAAAATTATTTTGTGCGGTCTTTCGATTTCACTATTAGTTTACGTTGTAAATTTAATGGATATTTGGTGCACCGGATATTTTAAACTTTTAAATTGAAAGAGTGGAAATTTAAATCAGGTTAAACACATTAATTGAATATTTGAATGAAAATTATAGCTAATCGCTGAAATAACTAAATCTTTAAACCTATTTCATTTATAGTTTTTTGTTTTGTTTTGAATGGATCATTGAAAGAATGTTTAGGGATAGAAAATATAGGAAATATTTGTTGGTGACCAGCTCTAAACCTGACCAGTTATCAACTAATAAAAGTTGACAATTAGTCGTGTACAACTGTTGGCTAACATATTATTAAGGCTAACTTTTATTATTAAGGTAATGAAAATGAATTGTTTTAACAGTATAATGATATTGCAAAATATGGTTTGGATGGCATAATATTATAAAATAAAAATAGAAAGGCAAAAGTTATATGCTGTATGTAGGCAATAAAATTGTTGGAATCAATTATATTTGTATGCATAATAATTAATATGTTCCATTCACTTTTAAATAAAATTTAGTCTGATATTTCTTAATTATAGTTAATTTTAACTATATGCCATAGGTACCTAACCTAATACAGTCAAATCTGTGTAATCCGGATTCGTTTAGTCCGGATATTTGTCTATACCGGATGAATTCATACAGTACCGATTAACTTCCTATGTTATAACATTATAGCAAATTGCTTAATCCTGAACATTTTTATAGTCCCTTTTATCTAATTTATGTGTGTAATCCGGAGATAACGCTTAATTCTCAATTATTTTTTCTGGAACAATATAAGCATTTCACCACAATATTTGTCCCCTAATTGAATCACTGCTTTAATCCTATTGGCTATATAATTTCTTTCAGAGAAGCGCTTTAGAGCTGTCATGCGAGTATATTATTAAATATGTATATTTAATTGAAGGTTGTTAATGTTATGGTTAATTTTATGTGAGGATTTGAAACAATCACTTTTGTTGTCCATATACCGCTTGCTAACAACAGCTTAACAACGGATTAGCCAATAATTTTATAGAAAATATCTTAAATAAACAGGTGTTCATTAAACACAGACTGCAGACAAGATCCTCTTGTCGGACAGTGCAAGAGTACCATCAAGACAATCGGTGAAGGCACAGATATTAAAATCTACACTGATAGGTCGGTTTAAGCAAACCAAAGTAATGTGGAAGTTGGGTAGAAGACAACCATGAAGAGACAAAGAAAGTGAGGGTCGCAGCCGGGAAGATATGCAGCAGTTTCAAGGCAGAAGCCGTTACTCTTCTGGAAGGACAAAACATGAAGAAAGTGACAATCACTGACAGCAAGGCAGTTCATTACCTACATTACCCAGGCTTAATTACCTACTCTTTTAAATTCCATGTAATCCTGTAATAGACTTTACTTCTTAATAAAGTCCTTTATTATTATATGCGCATGAAACAGGTCCATCTGACCAATCCCTAGATGAACTCGATAAAACCTGGAGGATTCTGAAGAAACTAAACGACAACAACATTCAAGTAATTCTTCAATAGATTCCCAGTCATTCGGGTCTTCACATAAATGACAAAACAGACCATCTTGCAAATGAAGCTTCAAATCTTGATCAGGCAAGTGCTATTATTGACTTTCAAACAGCAAAGGTTAACATCAACAGAATGATCAAATGCAACTGGAAAAACAAAATAGAACACAGCAAATGAAAGGTGGCAACCATGAGAGTAACCTTCTAAAAGAAGAAAGGACAACTCTAACAGCACTCTGCACAGGGCACTGCAATATAAATCTCAAATCCTACAGACACAGAATAGGAAGGGCAGAAGACAGAGTCTGTGAAGCCTGCGGAGAAGAAGAAGAAATCGGAGACTATCTGCTCTTTCGCTGTTGCGCCCACATGAAGCCCAGAAACAAAGTATGGGGACAGAGAATAAGACATCACAGAAATTTAGCCTAATTAAAGTTGATTGACATTTTATAAATTGAATTTAAAAATATTTTCAGCAAAAATAAATTTGATTCAGAGTATAAATTCAAAAATTTGACACAATGCTCAAATTTGACGGCAAGGAATGAGTCATAGATACTACTGAAATTTCCCTATCTATTTGTACATAGGGCGTTTCTCTATGAATAAAGTCCATTTTTGTTCTCAATTTATTGTCATCCAATATTTACTTGATTAAACATTTACTTATTTATTAAGTTAAGAGGGGGTGCAAGGATTTAATATAGGATATTGAATACTACTGACCCATATTTTATTGATAGTAGTATACAGCCTTACATGACACTTCCTTTATATTCATATTTTTAGAAATAATCATCCCAAATGGATAAAGAACTATACAATGTGAAATCTGCTCTATTTCATGTAAGAGATATATTTTGTAGCTTTGCTCGCAATATCTCAATGTTGTTAATAGTCTAAATGTTTAAAGTATGAATTAATAGTTCGATTCTCGAACACACACACTTTTGAGGTTTTGAAAGATTTATTTTGTGCTCTTTCAATGACAGACATTTGTAGATATTCAACTAAACTATAATTGTATTTAGAATGTAATTTAGAGTTAAAGTATTCTCTTCTTTATTTATTATTTATTTATTCAAGAAGAATTGTGTATAAATTGGAGAACATGAACATTTTTGATAATAATAATGATTATATAGATATGTTTTAAAGAAGCGTCAGCGATAAATATCGCAAGTGAGGCTGTTAGGGTCGCTGTGAAGGGTTTCTGAAGAGATACGATATTAGTTTTGTTTTAAATGTATTGATACTGGTGGTTCGTAAAAAAAAGAATTCAAATTTTTGGCGCAGCAACAGAGAATTCACGGTCACCATAATACCTAACTTATTATCAAGAATTTGAGTATAATATAGGGATAGGGTTAAGTATACTTATATACAATAGCCCCAAATATATTACAAATGTTAGCACATTATAAGTTACATATATGTAATACATAAAATAAGTGTACTTCATATTTTACAGTAAGAGTAGATGTTAATTTGTTAATTGCACATAGTTTTGAAGTGATGATGCTATTTAACTTTCATTTAGGTTAGTACATATCATGTCTGTTGAGGTAGACGATGTTGAATTGTATGAATCAGTTCTAGAGTACTTGCGAGCTCAAGAATCCAAGCTACCCTCTTTAACATATCGCTCACCACATTTAACAAATGGTGATAGAAGTCTAATTATTGAATGGATGTATCATGTGGGAATTGAATTGAGAATTTCAAATTCCGCTCAGCATTTAGCTACTGCATTGTTTGATTATTTCATTGATTGTCATCAAAGTGATAAGCTCGGTCTTTATCTTATTGGATTGAGTTGTATTTCAATTGCAAGTGAGTCATAGTTATGAAAGTTTCTTTCTTTTTAAAATTATTTACATTTTATGAATATGTACATTATTTAAATGAATTTACCTATTGATGTACATATAAAGAAATACGACAAAAATTGGCCGCCTTATTTGCAAGCTCTATGGACTCTATTATTTGTAGTATTTTGTATATCGATTTGTTCCTACCAAGCATCAGAAAATGCTATCCTACTCATTATAAATTGATGCAGTTCAAACTGTCATAGCGACGAAACGCAATGACCGATTTTAAAAACTCTTATTACAAAAGTTAAAATTTGTTCATTTTATTTCACTGCATGAGAAACGTTTTTACGGTATACATTTCATATCATTAAAGGAGCTAACTAATCCAATTATTAAAATTGGATTGGTCTTCATCGATATATGACAGTTTGAACTTCACCGATTTATAATGAATGAGATAGCATACTGACGCTTGATAGGAACAAATCGATATACAAATATCTACAAACAAGAGTCTGTACTTACTATGGGGCCTGAATGAATTGCATCGTTATCCAAGAGATTTTTTGCATAGAATTAGAGCGTCACTTAACAGATGCACAATAAAATCCCCATGAATTCTATAGCAATTTACATGCCTTTAGCCCAATACGATTGAATTTCCAGTAAATTTGCAAATTCTCCTGTCCTCCGTATATGGCTATAGCCCCCCAGAATTTAACGTTTATCTAACGTTTGCTAACAAACGTTAAATAAACTTTAAGGTAACGTTTAATAAACATTTCCATTGCCCTCAAACGTTTGTTAAACGTTAGATAAACAATTAAAAACAAACGTTATTATGCAAACGTTTGTTAAACATTTTTTTCGAACGCTAACGTTAGGAAACCTTCCAAACATTTGACAAACGTTATTGTGCTGGGTGGGATAGCTAGGTTATTTATAGTGGACTGGATTAAGTATGAACACTTCTTTATAGTTATCTAACTTAATTTAATATTTTAATTTTGATGAATGAAATCAAATTTATAGGTAAAGTTGAGGACATAGAAATAAACATTCCACGATCCTCAAAGCTCATCACTTTAATCCCGCTGGAACAGAAACCCGATATTGGCTTTGTAAAGTCCACCGAACTGAAAATATTGCAACATTTTGATTGGATGATACACTTACCGACAGAGGCTTCATTTATTGATTACTATTCAGCATCCTGTTTGGCCATGGAGTTAGAGAGCTTTGACGACCCGCATTATAAAGCTACTCTTACCAGATATTACAACAAATGGATATCCTACTTCAGAGAAAAAACCTTATTGCGTAAGGTTTATTATGTGTTTTCTTAGATGAATTTTATATCTAACTGTGATAATATTTCATTATTTATACGTATAGCAATCATAATATGATCGAATTTGATAAAACACAGTGCCCCTATCATACATGTGATTAACCTATTCTGTTGACATACAAATAAAATTAATCTTAATTTTCTTATAACTGCATATAATATAATGATACTGCTGATTTGAACAAATTCAACCGAAACATTCCTTTGGTTCATGGCGAATATTGTCGAAGTTCTATTTTTTTTAAATATTTCTCTTATCGTGATCAACAATTCAGCTTATGAATCAGATATGTGGTAACATCATATAGGCCTACTATCATTTTGGTTTTGTGATAGACTTTATTCATTTTGACTGTAATATTAATTCTCATTACGCCTCTGATTAAGAAAAGGGGTCTTAATAAAGAAGAATTCTCCAATTATCGCCCTGTATCCACTCTGAGCTTTCTGTGTAAGACTATTGAAAAAATAGTTGCCAAACAGATTGATAATTATTTATTATGTAATTCAATCATTCGTTCCAATCAATCTGCTTATCATACCGGCTATTCAACCGAAACCGCAATCATTCAACTTCATAATGACATTTCCATTGCTACAGACAATCGGTTAATCAATTGTGTCATATTTTTGGATCTCAGTGCTGCATTTGTTACGGTGGATCATGTGTTATTACTTGATAGATTTAAAATCCGATACAGTTTTTCAAATACGGTGCACGGTTGGTTTCACTCTTATCTATCCCAAAGAAGTCAAGTTATTAAAATCAATACTCATGTTTCTGACTATTCTTCGCTTCGCTGTGGTGTTCCTTAGGGTTCTGTACTTGGTCCCAGACTCTTTATTTATTGTACTCCGATCCTATCGTTGATATTCTAAATCATTATAACATTTCGTATCAAATGTATACTTGTCATTCAATCCTGAAGATTCGCAAAATGCTTTATGTAAAATTGAAAGTTGTCTACATGCTTTATCTGACTGGTTTAGCATTAATAAATTGAAACTCAATCCCATAAAATCAGAATTTATGGTCTGTGGTTCCAAAGACCTATCAGACCGCACTGCATTACCTCCAATGTCTTCTTCAATTGTCTGATATCTCTCAAATAACAGACACACTCTTCTTCGATCATTCAATACAAAATGCCTTTGTCAGCCAGTTCTCAAGACAAGCAGATGCAACCCGTTCTCGATTTGTGGTCTTTGTGGAACAATTTAGATATAGATTTAAGGACCCAAAGCGACTTTAATATTTTCAATAAAAATTTAAAGACTACCCTTTTTACAATAATGTTTTTTATTTTTCTATTTTTTCCCCACTCCTGATAACTTTTGTTCATATTGTGGTTAAATAAATAAATAATAATAATAATAATTTGACCATAAGTCTCAGCCATCCAGTGTGTTTACAAGTTAGTAAGAATAAATGGAAAATAAAACCTACAATAACTGAAATTTATTCGGCCAAGCTTTCGATAATTTATCAAGGCAATGATACAGAGAAGTGGAAGGATGAGTGTAAATTATAAGAATTTGTGAGACTGTTAAACAGGTGTGAACAAAGAAGAGAGGGAAATTAGACACTAATTGAAGATTAATAGAGGAATTAAATTTGATGATGTACATAGACGAGTTCAGCAGCTTTACGTTCGCGCTGTCATTAAAATTACTGACTAAGATTTTAGGGGTGAAATCAAAAATGGAAAGGGATTCTAGAATGAAATGTTCTGAAGAATTCCCCTATATAAAAGTCACCACAAATATTACAAGTAATGCGATAAGCAATATTTTTTAACATAGCATTTAAATTTACCACCGAAAATACAATCGATATAGGACAGGGATGTTTGTATTTTGGTCTAGGTTGAACACCGATCGGCGGCTCAGAGCTAATTATAATATTTGTTTGCGAACGACGACTGCCTTGATAAAGAAAACTTGGCCGAATAAATTCGTTATTATTCAGTTATTGTCGTTTCATTTTCCATTTATTCATATTTAACTGATGATGAATATCAACGATTGTTAGAAATTTGAATTCGCAGGATTAAAAGAATAATAAAAACAAAATCCCCCAAAAATATAACCTTGGTACATATTCAAGGTATACATATTATACATATTTCCTTAAAATTGGAGTCACTTGGATATCTAAACTATTATTATATTTATTCAGTTGACAATATGCGTTCTCATCGGCCCTCCCTTGTGGCTTGCGCAATCGTTGCCTCCTCTCGTATTGCTTTGGTTATGCAACCGGAATGGCCGAAAGGGATGATCAAACTTACGAGAATTCAACGCAATGAATTCGATTCTGTTCTGCATATGTTATTGTCGTGAGATCCTTTAAAAAATACTTGTTTGTAAGCATAATGGGTATGGATTATCATTTATTGGGTACAATTGGAAACTTTCCTTTTGTTTTCAGTTGTCTTGAAGAAGATTTAACAATGGAGCATGACAATCAAGCTCCTAAGGTAACTACACCAAAAAGTGAGGCTACCAATTTGATATCCCAGAACCAAGGTGACGTTACAAATGCCATTGCTTATCAACTATCATCCATGAATTTCCATTCTCCAAGATACCACCACACTGAAGCATCCTTTGTACCGGAACAAAATACTATGCACACCTCTAATTTGCACCATTTGCAGCAAGCAGGCTCCGCACCTCCAGTATCAATGGCTGGTGACCAATCTTGGGCTCAAAATTTTAACCCAATGGTAAATCATTTGTTTTAAAGAAGTACCTACAAATACTTTATATGAATAATTTGTTAATACAAAGACCAACATTATTATACTGTACCCTTTCCATAACTCGCAATAAGATTTCTTCACTGTATTCGACTGCTCATACACTGAATACCAATGCTTGTTTAATGGGGTAGTGAAGTGATCAATATGATCAAATCGTATTTCCTTTAATTTGATGTTGATTGAGCACTATGTTTCTACAAAGAATTATATCTCATTGAACTGAGAGAAGAAATGCTTACTAACTGCCAGGTATTATTTAATTACTGTTGTATCATACTTTGATACAATAATGGGTTTTGTACAATAAGGTTTGTTTCTAAAAGCATTGTTTCCATGCTGTCCGACTTTATAAAATTTATCAGTTGAAGCTGTAGTGTAGTATCAGCTGTAATATCTCAAACTGTTATTCAACATCTTGAAACAATTTGATTTAGCTATAGTGTAATGAATAAAATATCTCTTTCAATGACTTCTACTATTATTATATTATATAAAATAGAAGTCCTTGATCTCTTTTTATCCACGCACCAAATTTAATCTCTAGTCTAATGTTTAATTTTTTTTAAATTTAAAATGAGCTTTCATTTTTTTACATCTTTGTTTAACTTCAGTTTGCTTCTCTTTATTAATTATTGAACAAAAAATGAGAAGTGGGTCTGGATAGCACACATTTACAAGATATCTATCATTGAGAATTGTATTAAAATGTATTAAAATTTCAGATCAATCGTCCAAGTGGTTCGTCAGTTACTAAAAACATCCGCAGTTTACCATATTTTACTTTGACTTATGAAAACAATTCAAATTTTATTTTTTCAGATTCACCAGCCATTAAGAAGATCAGTAAATCCAGTTCGTGATGCTGGTGGTCACTTGCAACCGGTAGTACCACCCAGAGAGTGTTATCAACACTGTCAAGCTAATTCATTTCAATATCCAGTGAGGCATTCTCATTCAGCGAATAATTTACCGCATCCCCTTGAAGATTGTTGTGTGCCTGGAATTTATAACCAATCAAATGCTGCAATGCTTCAAAATATTAAATATTATCAGAACAGTTTGCCGGTAACAAATCATGCCCATCTGAATCCAATGCTTCATTATAATCATCACCCGACATCAAATTCCCAATTTTCGAACAGTTCGGGGCATTACGCTTCACATTATCATCCCCAACAAATTGCAAACATGTCCCAACAGCATTGTGCACATCTCTTAACTCACCCATCACATCCGAATCCCAATTATCAGGTAACTACTCGGAGGCAAGCTCAAAATCTGCCTGAATTTAATATTAGAAAAAGTCGGCTGAATAACTAATGTTCATTTCAATTTAAAATCAATATCAAATTTTAAAAAACTATTCAAAAGCTTAAATAAATGTAAGATTATAATTTATTACCTTTTCCTGAAATTATTGTATAAAATTATCGAAAACATTAATTAACCACCTGATTTATCATAAAATTTAAAAAATACAAACACAACATCGAGGGAGGTGTTGATGAAAATATTTTTAAAGACTGTAAATGGACCATGGGTTTTGGATATTTTGATAAAGAATAATTGAGATATTCTGTAATTATAATATTGTGTCTTCAGATTGAAAACAAAGTATAAATTAGATTATAAATGAAACCTTTTAATTATTTTACATTATCTTCAATGTCTATCCAGTAAAACTTCATACATATTCCAGTTATATAAGATATACTTCCCAGTAATACGTATCTATAGAACTATTATTTAAATTGAATTCTTTATATGAGTCATTTACTCATTACTATTTGAATTTCTAACCTCTCATTATACCATAAAAATATTTAATTGAAAACTTGCACTTTATATTTTATCCATGGAGTCCATGTATTCATTCCATTTGTTATCGATTAAATTATATTCTCAAAGCTGAAATCTGTCTTTCATTTTTTGTTATGTTTGGCTTTAATTTTTATGATGAATACTATTTTTGATTTTACTTTAGTCATATTTACACAATTATCCAATGATTATTATAATTTTGTTGACATGTTTTTTAATCCAAATTTGTCTACTTTAAATGTATTTATAAATTTTAAATAAAATTTTAAATCATCATAGAGTCTTTTTATTCAGCAGGCTAATCGGCTATGTATTGTTAACTACAGATATCTCATTTAAAATCCATAAAACAATGATTATCTCGCCCGTAATGTAAAACTAAAAAGTAATTTCAAATAATAAATAGATGGTAGATTCATTTAAATCTTCCACTAACGCAACCATGGAAAACCAATTTTGAAAACTATACAATGGAAACAGTCGCAATTCATAACATAACATATGGGTAGAAATTAATACAAAAAACGTATTAACATTTTAAAGTTTAAGGAGCCGTAGTAGTATATCCTTAGAAAAATAATTATATGAGCGATCGGTCAATGAATAATGAAAAGTACCTATTTAATCTGCGATTTAACAATAACGGGTAGAATGATTCTAAGTGATCTATTGGAGAGATTATAGGTGAAAGATTATATGATTATAGTGTTTTGACAATTAATAATAATAATAATAATTTATTTAGGGAAAGGACAAGTTAAGTTACAAGTATAATGTAAAAAAAAGAAAATTTCC
>JAYJLU010008337.1:0-10594 GCA_036873645.1 Minona dolichovesicula | reverse complement strand
AGAAGGAGAGGATAAATGAGAAAGAGAAATAGTCTAGAAGGAGGAGAGGATAAATGAGAAAGAGAAATAGAAGGAGAGGATAAATGAGAAAGAGAAATAAATAGTAGGAGAGTATAAATGAGAAAGAGAAATAAATAGTAGGAGAGTATAAATGAGAAAGAGAACTAAATAGTAGGAGAGTATAAATGAGAAAGAGAAATTGAGGAGGATAGGATAAATGAGAAAGAGAAATAAATAGTAGGAGAGTATAAATGAGAAAGAGAAATAAATAGTAGGAGAGGATAAATGAGAAAGAGAAACTGAGGAGGATAGGATATTGATAAATGAGAAAGGGAAATAGGAGGATAGCAAATAGAATTTCCACTTTGAATGTTTTATATGGATATTGTGGCACCCTGATTGTATGGTGCATAGAAATCAGAAATAATGGTTAACACAGTGGTCCGGAACGACCTCTTTGTAAAATGATTAATTGCACCAACAATTTTTCATTAATTTGGCTTTATATTTGCGGAGACAGATTTGATAAAAACATTGTTACTTCAATACTTTTTTGTGGCTACCTGCTTCAATTTCGTGTATGATATTCCTATCTCTGGTTAAACTAAATCCAAACCCAATTTCACCAATCGAACTTTTCTGAATATGATACACAAATGTCTGGAACACTTGAGAATCTGAAATCTGTTGTAGTCTACTGATTGGTTCTCCAAGTGCACTCTAAAAATCGATACGGAAGCCATCATTAAAAGTCGATATTTTAAATGCAATTTCAGACGTTGATTTTCCTAAGAAATTAACACAATTTGAATATACTTACATCGAGCAAACTGACTTTCTGCTTCCTTTCAATAAGTGAGTGGGATGGCTTTATTGACATTGGCTATCACAAATAATCTTACAAGGAACCTCTAAAATGTAAGAAAGGATTGTTCATTAAATGGCTGAACACAGTAATTGATAAAACAATTTGCTTGTTGTTTTGATTTTCCATAAGTAACAGATCCTAAGTATTCCTTCAAATTTAGCCACTCATTTTCAATCAATAAGAACATAGTCTTTGTTCCAATGTCAATATAAATTCTAAAAATAGAATATTTACCCAAGCCTATAGCAATATATGATTATGCAGAGCCCTCAAAATATATACATTGCTGCCCACAAAATGAATGCATCATGTATTGTCCTAAGATACATGTTATCCTCTGTGCTAACATCTCTATCTCTATACTAACATAAATCTATGCAATAAGTCTTCTAAATATGAACATGTCGAGACATATTTGTATTGCGTATCGATACATTGCTGCCTGCAAAATTTCATGTGTAATCTAATATTTGACATTGCAAATAGTTTAGAAACATAGATCTTAGGACAATAGGCTAGTTTGCTCATAGCCATCAGTAGCTAACTGCCTTAGCTATATAGGTATGCTGAATGGTATGCATTTTGATGAAATTTTGACACACATAAGAGTGAGAAATAAAAAATCTGTAATTGTTAGAGTTCAGTTGACAATATCAAATTAAGAAGCAACCAGTTGAATTACAGAATAAGCTTTATTGTGAATATTGAATAAGAGAACACCAAGCGATCAAATGAGAGAGGTGCTCAACTATACACTGAAACATCAAATATTAAATTAATAATACTCATATGATTTTAGAGTCAGGTTGCTATGGGGATTAGCATTGCATTGCATAGCAACTGGCCAAAAATTTGACTTTTTCTCAATATTCCAGCATATGGTTGTACTAATGCTGATTAAAGTATACTCTAGTAGGTAATTTTATGTGTGGATTCTAAAATTGTAGAAATTTGGATGTCTGAATTGCTATGGGAACCACTATCTAGTAACAAACCATTTATAGACAATCATTTTTAAAAGTCTTTTTGGTTATTTACAGGTGTATTTCAAATCTGAGATAATAAATTTGTTGGGTTACCATGACAAAGGTCCTTGTCATTGCTTAGCAACATATTATAGATACATACCTAATGATTAATTCAAAAATATAACAGAATCATTCTTTTTAAATTGAAGGTTGCTTCAAATAGTTTATTTCATGTGAGGAATTGAATAATCACTTTGTTGCCTGGGTGGTTAGCAATGGATAATAAATGGCAAATAATTTTATAGAAAATATCTTAATAGTCAGGATGTTCATTAAATAGCCAAATATAGTAGTTGATCTAATAGCTAAAAATTTATATGAACTGCAATAGAAATCAAAATCTCTGGTGTACCATTGTATTGAAATGTATTTATTATCATGCAATTAGTTTTAAGTTCTACTTTAATTCTATTGGGTCTGTTTCTTTATGAACATGCTGTAAATGATATACTAAGATTAGGTATCTAGGTGGTAATGAGGACTCTGCTTTTAGAAATGAGTAGAGAAAGTATTGATTACATTGTCATTCATCTCTATACAGGGGTGGCCATAAGTTTTACTATGTAGTATAAGAGTAATATTATATCTATTGTTACAAATACAGTAACTTATGGCAATAGATTTGGAAATTCCAATGTTGTTAAATATAGATTGCTGACAATAGATAGCTTATGGCCAACCCTGTATACTCTTTTTTCTGCACACAAAGTTTCTTCACCTATATTCACCAAGCATGAGTGTTACATTTGCTTTGCTAGCCAATTTATAAAACATAGAGTTGACTGAAGTAATTAATAATATCTAGGCCTAGATATTTCATAAAGTCTAGCATTTTCCTAATTTACAGTTTAGAATTATTACACCATGGTTAAAAATGTCAGTTTTAATTCAATATTTTAAATAACAAATGTACCAATCAAATTGTCACTCAATTGAACCACTTTTCAACATGGTTAAATGTTTACTTTTGAGATCAACCAATCACATTATCTAATATTTTATCAACTTATGTAAGTAACCATATAGACCATTAGTCACAATGATCTGATATTTATATAGGGCTGGAAAAAATGCTACCTTAAATTTCTTGAAACAATTAGTTCCTTTGGAGTATCTAGTTCCCTCAGTGTTCACTGATTTTATGATGCAATCGGATTAATTTTATCTCGAACTATTATGTATTCATTCGTCATTCACTTTACTGCCTGTATGTCCACTGATGAGATGGCACGAAAATATATTCTGACAATTTTAAACTGTCTTCTTAAATTTCTTAGTTTAAATATAGTACAAGCTTTATTAAACATATAAATTTGGGGAGGGGGTCAAAATCTAGGGAGTTAGGAGTATATTACTGAAGTTTTGTTTTGTAACATATTGAAGAATAAAAGTGTGATGCTGTGGAAAAATGGTTTATTATTCTTTTTTATTATCCATATGCTGTGAAAGGCTTCTATCTCCTTCATAAACTTTGTAACATATTGAATCAATTAAAATCATTAATATTACTGTAAAATCATTACTATATTGGTTAATTTTTTTGATCAACTTTACAACAATTATTCTTTGGGGCTCTGATTTGTATTAAAGTAAATTAGTTAAATGGATGAGTTGATCAACAAAAATTGACTTGTATGGTAAGTAAGTTCCCTATATGAAGACACTGAAGTAAACATTTAAATCCATTCATTGATCCATTAAAAAATATTCAGTATGAATGGAAAAAAATAGATTCGTTCAAAAAGTGTTTTTGCTATTGATTCACTACCATGTGTCTACTTGTTATATAAAGCAGCACTCTGTTTATATTAATTAATATGAACAGTGAAAATGATTGAAAATGTTCATTCATTCATTCTGTTCTTAGCAATTCAAGGACATCTTTCAATGAATCTTTCAAGGACATCTTTCTTGAAGACCAATATTTTCATATATTCATATATATTTGTGAAAACAGTGCAAGATGAAATGAAATCATGTCAATGTTTTAAAGATCAATTATTTTTTAGATTGCTTAAATTGAACTTTATATTAGCATTAACATAATATCTTATTCACCAAACATTATGTCTTACCTAATATTAACATTAATAACAGTTACTCCCGAATATCACGTTAATAAATTAATGAGAATATTCAAATATACAGCTTTGGCGCCATGTACACTTTCCACTTATTTTATGCGGAATTTAAATTAATAATACTTTAGTGTAAAAAAACATTTGCTTTAAAATTAAAGTCAAATATATATGTTTCTTCACTTAATCTCAATGTAATCATTTCAAAGCATTTGATAAAGGGATATAAAGTATTATGTTTCAGAATAATAATTGTAATAATCAAATATATTAGAATTCAGATACATTTACTAAATAACTTGTAGAATATTAATAAAAGAAATTCTTGTCTTTTATTTTTTGTTTTTCTACTTAATGTAAATATAAAGTAAATATTCGTTTCTAATAGAAACAGTATTACCAAAATGGTACACTCGGTTTTGTTACATAAGTTTTAAAATTTATGTGATCATTAATTAATTGTTCTAAAAGTCTATATTTCTTGTGATTTATATTAATATCAATGAAATGAAATTATTATTTCATTTTTATACGTATTAATTATAAAAATAAAACCATGGTTAAACCATTTGTAACAAACATTATTGTTTCACTTTTAATGATATAAATTTGGAATTTGATAAGAATCCATGTGTATGTTTTGAATTGATTAAATATCAAATTTGCTGTTTATTAAGTAATTTAATTCTTGATTTGTATTGGAAATTTTGTTATTACTAGTATTTCATTTTCAATTAAACAAACATCTTAAAAACTCAAAAACCTGTCACATTTGTTTTAAAATTATCATTCAACAATCATGGGAAAAGTTTAGTCTTTGGATTAATGTTTGGACAAAAAAGGTGAAAAAATACTATTCAACAAGTTTCCTTTTAGAATACCCTTAATTCCTATCCATGTTTTTTTTGGGCACCATAAATTATCAATGCCAATATTTAATTAGATTCATCAGTCATCATATTAGACTAAATCAATCCAATTTTATAACTTACCGTAAACTATTTAATATCCATTTTTTATGATACATGACCCCATAAAGTGTTAGTTATATTCTTGAAAACTATATGAATGCCATGAATAATAATCTTAATAATCAATTTTATATATTTAGTATTAATAAATAAAGACAAATAAATTAACTGTTTGGTTAATATAGCTAGTGTTAATAATATCAATAAGATTTTAGAAATAACTTTATCCAATAAAATTTGAAATGTTATTTCCATAATACAGAATTAGAAGCATAAATAAAACTATCAGAAGAAGGAATAACTTAAAAAATCCAATTTGCAACTATTGAAGCTTTATTGTTATCAGACTTATGGTGAAATTTTTTATTATTTACCAAAAATATGCAGAGCCCTCATGGGTATTGTATCACTAGGGGTGCTATCTAGAGTATAGTAACTCCAGTTAAAAATCTGTATGCAGGCATGAAGGCACAAGTTGAGTTAGCATTCTGAGTGTTGATGCTTTGATGTTTAATGTTCAAATACTTTATTAATCATAATATCAAGGTATTTCACTTTATCTGCATTCATGATAATTTGGCCATGAATGATATTGTGCATAACTTTTAGATGCTCTCTTTTTGGTGACTTGGAGTAACTATAGTATGTCTCATGGTTTAACTTCATAAGCCTTACTTATAGCATCTCAGAGCCAAACTAAGAAATTATAAAATTACAAATCCCACTCTGAAATGAATATAATCTCACCTCTCCAACCTCTCCGGCTCCCCCAAAACAACAGTAGGAGCAGCACAATCATCATTCCAAGAAGTCACATATAGAGTCCTGCAAAACTCTTAGGGCCACTCTTCTTCACAACTTACTCAAACAATATTCAAAACCAAACCACAAACATACTATATGCAAACAACAGCCAAGTTTTAACTACAACCTCCATCAATGCTTCCACAAAGCTGAGACCAAAGTTAGTTTAATCTTATCCATAACTTGACCTTGGTTAATGAAATGAAGCTGAACATCAGGAAAACACAGTCTGCATATAATTTTAGATTACACCAAAAACTTAACAGAACTCCATGTTTTAGCCCATCTCTAGTGTGCTGGCCAAAAGTCTGAGACCAAACAATATTCAGATTTTCATTTGTGGGGTGGTATATCATCCTGTGGATGTGGACCTCTATATTGTTTATGCTTCCAAATACAACTGTCACATGTCTTGTATACCTTGACATTCTATAGGAATAAGCCTCTCACCTCACCTGGTTTCCATATTATCCAGTTTATTTACAAAATACATTATTTTACTTGGTCTCTGACTTTTGGCCAGCACTGTATAGAGGGTAAAAATAGAAATAACAGAAACAAGCCAGAATCTATGTGTCACCTTTGACTCAATTCTCAGCAAGTAGCTTAACCCTTTCGCATTGGCATAAGGCCACTGTCTGTTGTAAGTTTTAATGTGAAATCTCACTGCATCACTGCTGTGTCTAGTTGTCTGCCTGTTAATGCATGCTGTTTATAGAAGTTTATGTCAACCCTACTTGTTTGCTGTGTTAGTGCTATTTACGGAATAGCAGTAGTAGTATTAGTTTTATTGATTCTAAGAAACATGCATTGACTTTTAAATTTTATACAGTCAGTTTTATAAATCTCATTTTTTGTTATGGATTCACAACCTAAGTGTGCAGCAAATTCAGTGGCATTGAGGAACATTGGTTTGCAGCTCTGCATATTGGATGCTTTGATACATTCATAATAATTTTATATTTACTTTAAATAGTTACATAGCTTATTTAATTAGTAATAATTTTGATAACAAATTTATTGTGATTTTGCTGATGCTGCCAATGAAAAAGGGTTAAAGGAGAGAGTGGAGTCAAAGATGACACATATAATCTTGCTTGTTTCTATTATTTCTATTTTATGACCTTCTATGGACAGGCTAAAAAATGATGGTGTTAGATGGTGTGATCCAAATACCATCAGATGGTTTTGCTGGCATTTGGCTAAATTCATTAACCAAGGTCCAGTTGCAGAATTTAGTCTCAGCTTTGTGGAAATTATTGATTGAGGTTAGAAATTGGTTGTCATCTGTATATAGTATGCTTGTGATTTGATTTTATACATTAATGAGATTGTTTGAGTAAGTTATGAAGAAGAGTGGCCCAAGAGTTCTACCTTGTGGGACTCCATTTGTGACATTTTCGAATGATGTTTAATGCTCCTACTGTTGATTTTGGGAGTGTTTGGAGACGTGAAATTGTATCTATTTCAGAGTGAGATTCGTAGTTTGGCTATGAGTTTAAGTAGTCAAAGGCCTTGCCTGAGATCGCAAATAGTAGGAGGGATATTTCTTTGTTGTCTATTCCTTTGAGTATTTTCTAACTCGGAAATTTGATACTGCCTGATTGTCAAAGTCTGCATGATATTTATAATAGTTATGAAATGCACTCATGATCTAGCTCTCTTATAAAAAGCTACATATTATATATAAGCTGGTTGCAAAAAAATTGGAATAACATGGAACAAAAACTAAATGCTTTTTTACATCTGTTGATTTAAACTACCTCCGTTTGAATTGTCTAAGCGCATGCGAAGATTATTAACATTGAAATCCATCTTTTAAAGCATTCCTTTGCTTCTATTCCAAAATATTTTATATACGAATATAAAGTCGTGTAATTTGCGCTTGCAGCTTTTTCTAATGTCAACTGGTCAATTTTTCAATTCGGATTCAGTTGCAGAGAGATATTCTTTAAATTCAAATACTTATTGTTTGTTTTTCCTATCGATTTATGAAAGAAATGGCGCACTCCTGCTTGCCATTGTGCAAAATTAGTGAAGAAATAGATTTTACTATTGCAAGCATTTCTCATACGTGAAATTATATTGATTTTTCAATTTCATTATTTCAGAATTGCTTATTTTTGACATGAATTAGAAATATACACGGCATACATTTCCTAGCATCGTATATTTTACAAAATTGTATAGTTGTTTATGTATAATATAATCAGAATCAGAAATTAAAATGCATTAAATCAATTAAATTTGCATTATATATTATGAACATACCCAAACCACCCAAATCGATTCATTCTGTAATGTAATGTAAAGTAAACAAATGTTAATTGTTCGTTGTCTGTTATTTAATATTTACCTATTATACATTTTTATTCAGTGCTTATTGAATTTATTATACTTTTATACGTTATGATTATTTTTAATTTGATTCACTTACTTACTCATTTAGTCTGACGTGGAGGATACTCTGAAAAGGATTCAATCTCATAAAGGAGTGATTGGAGTAATTGTTGTAAACAATGATGGTGCGTTATACAATTTAAATATTTATTTTTATTATGTCAAACATTTTCGTTGTTCAATTTTTGGTTGATAGGTAATTCAGAAAGTAATTCATAATTTCTCTTACAGAAAAGCATTACATTTTAATCTTCGTTTTAAACTGGAAATTTCGAGATATATTGTATGTTATAAAAATGATTAGTATAGAATACATTTTATAGGTTTTGGTATTGAGCGTATGCAGGCCTCTTTCCCTTAAGTAAGAACTTTGAAAGTCATTATACTGATGGATTTATAAGATATGTTAAGGATGGAGCTAATATTGGTGCAGCCAGTCTTAGAAACCACCATGGTAGAATGTCACGGACAGCGGCTGTTTGCTTCAGCTTCTGTTAGGTGATATAGTGAGACTTTGCAGTTGAGGAATGGCTTCTTGACAAGTCACATAATATCAGTTATTGAATCCTTTAGAAAATTCAAGGGAATTGATTTATGTATACTAATCTTCAAAATACATTCTCATGATGATTGTATTATTACATATTTTCCCTTTTATTTAAAGGTATTGCTATCAGAACTACATTAGACAATTCCACAACAGTGCAATACAGCAACCTTATCACCCAACTAACAAAAAAGGCCAGAAGCACTGTGAGAGATCTGGATCCCTCAAACGATTTAACTTTTCTTCGTATACGTAGCAAGAAAAATGAAATTATGATCGCTCCTGGTGAGTTTAGGAACTAAATATAACAGTTTATTAAATTGGATACGAAATTGGAATTGTTTTCTAAATGAGTTGTATCTTTTAAAATGGGAAGAGAATATTCATACCTCTCCGACAGAATGTGGGCAGTACCTATAGATGATTTTAGCTTTCCGTTTGTTTCAATCTCCTGTGGTGTGGCCCAATACTTTACTCACTTTACATCGCTCCACTATATCTGATATTATTGATCCACCAAATCGAAGATTCGTTGATTCACCAATATTGAAGGCAACAGGTTTATCAAATATGCAGATGACACACACCTCATAATTCCACCAGACAATATACAACTTTCTTCAGAGGAATTAGACAACATCACTACCTGGTCCACCATCAACAATCTGAATCTAAATCACTGCAAATTCAAAAAGATTGTATTTAAAATACCTAGGACAAAAGAAGAGCCGGACAGACTCCCGAACATAACAAGAGTAATTGAGATCAATTTACTAGGTGTAACCATTACCGATAAACTGCAAATTCCTCAACACTTAACTAATTATCTCAAAAAATGCAATTTATACCATGAAACTCTTAAAGAATTGTGGACTTGATATCAACAGTATGCACAATGTCTATGGCATAATGTCTAAAGCATTCGCCATGGCTACTGCAGTAAAAACACCGACATAACGCACACGATCAAAGAATCTGATAGACGCTTATTGAATAGCATTGCAACAAAAGAAGAACACCCCCTAAGGCATACGGTACACTATACGGGACAACAACGGTAGAAATATCCGGCCTCAGAATCACAACTTTCAAAGGCCACTTGTCACCTCATTGAACAACAAAGACTTTATCGTAAGAATCCTTCATGATCGTTGACACTTCATGGTTTATGAACTACAATATTTATTCATGACAATCTATTTCATTCATGCCCTCATGCCCCCTCCATTGTTATGTTTTTGCGTTTGTCAAAAATTAAATAGACCTTATTACTTACTTACTTACTAAATCTATGCTGTTGATACAAATATCTACATCTCCTTCAATGCCAGTGCGATTCACGAACTTGCCCCACTCATTGAATCACATCTTCTTCATCTTACCGGCTGGTTTAATTCATATCACCTGAAACAATCCCGGCGGTACGAAATCAAAATTGCAATCGATTTCTTTCGTCACGTTCTCCAACGTTGTAGATCATCATTTTTATTTCTTAACATTTTTATTGAGTCCGCTCTTGTATCAGCGAATTGGTGGTCAGCGTATCCGTTTTTTCTATTGCTGGACTATTGCTGGATGCTCGGGCGCCTTAATTAAACGATTACAACTTTGTAGAAAATGCTTGCGCTTGCTGCGTGTTAAACTGATTCTTAACCATTCACGATTGGATACGGCTTTTAAAGAGCTACATTGGCTCCCATTGACTATGCGCATAATGACAAGATATCTGTGTTAGTCCGTATAAGTGAGAGTCAGCAGCTCTACCAATGGACCAGCACTCTGTATTTGTCAGAGCGCTGGTCCATTAGTAAAACTGCTGACTCGGTGGTTCAAACCTGGGCTAAGTACTCTGGGGAATCGATAGCTGATTGCGCCACAGTTTGAGCACTAATCACGTC
>JAYJLU010008226.1:0-10597 GCA_036873645.1 Minona dolichovesicula | reverse complement strand
CGTCGTTGAAAAATTATTTCGATGGATTTATTTTCATTTAAAGTCAAGTTATTTTCTTTGGCCCATTTCTTCACATTTTTGAGCTCTTCTTGACGTTTTACTGTATTAAACAATTTTATTATATTATTGTAATTTATTACTTATAAGTAGTATTTCGTTCTCCATGCTGTGGTCAGATTAAGACTGATTTTTGAATGTCTTATTATTATTAGATGTAAAATTATAGATAAGATGATAAGATTTCGGTTCCTGCATTAAGTAGAATTTGGTACATTTTTTCGTTGTTCCGAATTCCATCATGTTGATCAATAAGTAAGTAAGTAAGTTTTCTTAATAGCATAAAAAGAAAATGAATTGTTTTTACATTTAACTTCAAAGAGTATAACATTGCTCTTTTTGACAGACACCATCCGCAAGTAAAAATGTGGTGTATTTAGCAGGTTAGCAAAACATCAGAAATAAAAGAAAATACATAATTGACAATATTGTAGAGAAAGTGGGGATATATCAGCAAGAAATATGTAGTTATCTTCCAATGTGAAGCAAACAACAAGGACTTCTATTATATTAAACTTCTAATATAATAGAAGTCCTTGGCAAACAATAAATAAATCCTTAAAGAACTTAATATTTTCAGTTGTAGGTACTTTTTAACATATTAGCATGTAAATTTCTTATAGTTAATAAAATCATCATAGTAGTGTTTTATAAATTTAATTTACTCCATTTAAAATTTATTGTCATTAAAATATATTTTTGTTATATTTTTGTTATAGGACGCGAAATATTTTTGGCTACATTACCCTTATTATATTTACCCTATATATTCTCGATGCCATACCTAATCTTTAGAACGACATATCATATTTTTTATTTATTTATGCGCTAATTTAAAAACAACGCTAACAACCAATTTAGCAACGACGTTTTAAACAAACGAATACAAGACGGTTGCCTTCGCAATCTCAGCGTCCGACCTAACCACCATTAGCAAGGACAACAACCTAATAAAATACGCAGATGACACGTATCTCAATATCCAACAAATCTATCGTGCCAATTGATAATTCCTTAACTGCTCTACGCCTCCCAATCTTGGTGGGGATTTGCAACAAACCAATAAAAACGCAGACTCGACAATTTCATCAAACGATCCAAGAAATGGAATTATATAACTGCAACTCCGCCACTCCATCAAATCTCAGACATGTCGACCAAATATGACAAAAGCCTCATCCTACAAATCCAAAAAAATTGTAAGCACACACTTCGCTACCTTCTCCCGGAGGTAAAAACCATTAAATAAGACGTCACTACTATATCAAGAAAGCAGAGTCATTCGGTTTTAAAAACTTCATTAGTCGAATGATATTAACTAACATTCCATACTAGATCTGTTTCTCTCATGTATTGTATTGCATTTGTTTAAGAGTTCCATGTTCTCGACTTTTTTCATACTCCAATTTAAAACGTTACTGTGGTCTGTCAGTTTTACTAAATAAACATTATTATTATTAAAGGGTGTATCGGAAAAAGCAAGAGGCTGCGAATCAATAAATCATTTTAATCAATAAAACCGTAGTGTTGTTTTGCTGGTTTGTAATAATAATAATAATAATAACAATAAAATTAATACTTTATTAAACGTAAATCCATACATGATTACGGGAAATTTGGCAAGGTAACATATATTTACACAAGATCATAGAAGATTATTTAACAGCAGACTACTAAATGCGTAAACGTTTTTTTGTTCTCGTGAAGTACCTACTACCTATTTGCCGACTGAACCATGGGGAGCCCCCTAATTCTTCTTCCATCACAACCACAGGAGGAGCCAGAGTGCGGATAACATCATATCGGAACATCTGTACATTTTGTATATTTGACAATTAAACGACATTTATGTATAAAAATTTAAAATTTGTCGAATTTGTGTGAAATAAAATTCTTTTGGACAATTGGTTTTTCCGTACGCACCCATATAATTATTTGTTGCCATAAATTCACTTCGAGTGATCTTAAGTCATTAAGTATCTTTTGTGTAAAAAGTACCATACCTATCTATTTCTTTGAACCTCACAGAAAACATCCATATTGATTATCTTTATCAGACCATAAAAGTAAGATTTTATTAGGAGATTGGGAAATAAAATTATAGCAGATCTGCTATAATTGTGATACCCTATCGATAGGGTATTTCAAGTTAGCTAATCGACCTCTTAATTTATCGTTGTAAAATAAAACAGAAAATAAACTATATAAAAACAAATTAGACAGAAAATACACCGAAATATCTCGCGAAGGGTTAACGAAATATTTGTTAGATAATTGTTAGATAAAAGGAGGATTAAGTGTTTTATATTTTTCAATAGATGCGACTATAAATAGGTACAGATTGTCTTTACTGAGAACAGGTAGGTACTAGAAATGTATGGAAATTAACAAAAGAATTAGGAAAAGTTTTATTCCTACGTGTCTTAAAATTATCCAAACAAGAAAACGCATAGAAATAAATCAGATCTTTTTTCGTCTGCCTGAGGCAATTAAAACAAATGTCCATGCATGAGAAAATTAAAATTAACTTTTAACTATAAATACATTTTAAATTTACTCTCTCACAATATTTCCATTAGAGTATATAAATCAGAAATAAATTTGATATTCTAACACATCTCCTCTCTGTTCGTCAATTTGTAAAATATAAGAAATTATTTTAATTGCATTCCTATATCGTCCACAAGATATATTTGTATCTATAAAAATAATCGTGTTAAAAAGTCTCTCACAAATTGCCTGCAACTTGAAGTTGCCAGTGTGGTCGTGTGATTTCCATGTTGCTGAGATAAAATCAAGCAAAAAGTCTCAGTGACTGTGGACGCACTTTTTAGTCTTTAATATTCTTTTAAGCTAATTTATTTTCCATTGGGTTTCACTTTCACAATATTTTTGATTAACGAACGTTGTCAAGTAATATTATTTTAAGAATTATTCATCTGTTTAGTTCTAACTACTTTATTTTCGTGTGTTATTTAATTTTCACTACCGAACTGTGTGTAGAAATGCATCTATGTTTAAAATAGACAAATTTTAATTACTACTCGATAGAATTGGGTCTGATTATATTTTACCAGTATAAACCAGTATATTAATGATAGTATTCTGCTCTATTCAGATGATGAGGCAATTTTAATTAGTCTATAAAAATGACCTCCATCAAATTTTTAGAGCAGTAATAATATACTGCAGTGCACTCTGCTTAATTGAATAATTTTCAAAATGAAATATTGAATCTTATAAAATGTGCTTTAACCACTATTGAAAAGTAGACTGCTTCATTTTAATATGAGCCATCACGATAAAGGGTTTTCATACTGAAATTTTGGAATTTGATTCATTGATAATTAAAAAGTAAATCAACAATTTTTGTCTGGATTATAACTTCATGGAAAATAAATCTATTAACTAAAATTATATTAAATCCAATGCTGTACCTCCTGACTAGGGATAACAGCAATAAGCAAGTCTTTACTTTCACTTTGCCTTTTTGTTTCATACCTCCTAAAATACTGAAATTTCAGAATATATGATTACAGGTCTGTTTGGATGGAAAATATTGCATTTGACTACTATACAGAACTTTTATATTGTATGCTGGTTGGATCTATTAAACTGTGTTTACAAAAAGAACCTAATTAAATTCAATGATTAGCTGAACTTGTTATAGTTACATACACCATCATTTGGACAGAGTTACCAGATTTCTATTCTAACTCATTCATACAATTATACCACTAACTTTGACTCTACACAGATGACTCTTTTTAATTGTTGTATAAAATCTCTACCACACTTGAAGAAAAAGCTTAATGAGTTCAAAAGTTACAAATATGACTAATTTGTATGGCCCAATTCAAACTTCTAAACATCAGTTACATTTTTATTTTTACTATTATAATTAAATACCTATTCAATAAGTTGATAATTGGCCCAAACAAGTTACCAACTGGTCTGGCTGGTAACTGGGCTCATTTGCTCCAATGTGTATATGCTGAAACAAATATATACTTATTGGATAATAATATATTCAGATCCAATCTTAACCATAACTCATGTTATATTTCAGTATGTCCTTGATCTGCATTAGCACCCAAAGATCCAAATAAAAAGCATAACAAATTAAAATTATTGACATATTGTTCATTAATATAGTATCCAATATGATTATCAATTTTATTAGAATTTTGGGTTAATTTAATATGCATTATGATATGGTAGACCATGAAAATAGTCATTAATGAAATCAATGACTGTTTAGTAATGGCAGAGCCAATACAATCTTTTAAACAAAAGGAAGCAGACTATGAAGTAAGAGCTAGCACAAACCTCATGCCACAACAGTTAATATGTAGGTTTAGTCTAAATAGCTTTTGCTGAAAACATGATTATTCAACATTAATGATGTATGAGTGACTTTTTCATAACTCTCACTCAAAGGGTAGATGGTATGATTTCTTAGTTTCTAGCCTGTAACATGATTAGCTAAAAGCAGGGTTCCCATGCACCATAAAATTTTTGAAAAAAATTCCATATTGGAAAACCAAATTTCTGATTATCACCTAGGTTTTTTTTAATTTTTACATTCTTTGCAATAACTAAGAAAATTAATGGATATCACTACTTGTCAATTATATATTTATTAGAATGTATACTCTAGTTTATAATTCAATAAGCTGTGTTAATGTAAGTTTTAAGACTTAAAGAGTAACATTGACACTTGCAAAATAGCCATAAATGCAGGTTTTGCATAATTACTATGTAATAAATATAATATAGTATTCCAACATTCTCAACTGAAGATTCCTAAAGGCACTTCCCAACTACAAGCATTTTACTGCCACACAAACTTCAGATATAAAACTGTCATCTCAAGTGTCATGATAGCCTCACTGAAGTAATAAAGGCTAGCCATTCTGCATTCTGAGTCTATGATTGCTAAATTATTCTATTTGTGAGCTTGTGTACAAAATAATATTAATACAGTCTACTCCTGCTATTGGAGCAAGCAAAATGCAGACAATTTTGTTCCGATTAAACGGAAAATCTATTTTTAGTTGCATGTGGTATGACACAGCATTTGGTCTATACGTCTTCTCTTCTCCATTGTAGTTAAATTTATGATGAAATGTATTAAGAGTTATGCTTTATAATGATTATGTTAAATCATGGAAACAATAGTTGTATTATAACAGCTGCCTGTGTTGCACATAATTATTATTATTGTATATACGCTGCCTGTTTCTTTTTAATCAAACCAATCCTGAGCCTACCTAATGCTAAATTCATTACAACCCAGCTCTCTAAAGTTCATAAAGAAATTGTTTTGGCATGCTGAACCAATAATTCATGCGGCAAATTTTTCCTTTTATCATTGTATGTACTATGCATATACTAAATACAGAGATGACTGTTCAGGCTCTGAACAATTTGCGGCTGCACAGACTTTAACTTGCGTAATATTAGGCAAACACAGAATAGTTATAATCTCCCTCAGTGAAGCTATCATGACACTTAGGATGACAGGTTTATGACCTCTTAGTTTGCGCGACGATAGTGGCGCATTTAGACATCAATTGAGAAGTGAACTACAGACATGCTTCAGAAATATTTAACTTCAAATAAGAATTGATGAAAGAATAATGGAGTAGGTATGTAGTATGAGCTGTTCCAATTAGAAAATGTAAAATACAGTAGGTATTGGGACCATTCTACAAATTCTGTTAACAGTTCACATTATTGTAGGAATATGAAAAAAAAATGGGTGTTCAATTTGTGTTCTAATTAGACAGTAGTTCCGATTAGCCAGTGTAGACTGTAGGTGAATTATACCTGCCCTGCATTATACATAAGTGGTTCAGACGCAAAGCACTTGCCTCAGCATTGCATATTATACTGAATTGCTTACAATTCTGTAGAGAAAATCATACATACTTGATATTATAATAACCATGCTAATAATCTGTTTTGAGACCAAATTAACATGTGCTATCAAGTTCATGTAAATCAGACAAAAAATGCTATCCGGATTTAAGCTATTTTTCTATTGTATGGCTAAAATTAAATCCTGATGAAAGAGAAAAGACAACTGCTTTAGAATGATCATTCATTAATTTAAATCCTGGTGTTTACTTTTAGACAGTCAATTTTAACTCATTTTCAATACATATTTTATAAAACTGAACTCACCAATTAGTCCAGTTTTTTCAAAGATTTCTTCAAAACTGCTGCTGACTATATTAATTATGTAGAAGGTCCAAATGAAATTATGCAAAACTAACAAATGCTAAGTCACCAATGTTGAGCTAGTCATAAATAGTATTGCACATTTCCTGCTGATATTTTCCAAAATGGATTAATAATCCATTTTCCATGGATCCATAATCCAATAATTTATTGAATGTATCTGATCATTTCCTCTTCCTTCCCAGAAGGCTTAAGGCTGCTAGTAATAATATAAAAGATGCTAATGATATGTTTACACATTAAATTTTGTGAAATATGTCTGAAACATTTTCTGTTCCAAATTGGAGAAAGGTTTTGTCCCCATGTGTCACTTCAGGGTTTGTCAGGTCTATTATTTGAAGTTGAATTTTTACATTTGTTATAGTCCATTTATGGATCATGTAATCTACTTATTACAAGTGTAGCTACTCATGCATTCTTTCATTCATGGCTGGCATATTGTATACATATAAATATATATATATATATCTTACCTTTATTTGAAAAGTTTGGATGAGCTACATCTTGATGGGTTTTTTTTACTTTCATAGTTTCAAGATGACTGATTGTGATGTTGCCGATTCATCCATAAACATTGACAAAGATCACTTAACTCAATCTAAAGAAAATGGACATGAGAATGAAGAAGATAATGTTGAAGACTACCAGTGCGATGAAGAAGATGACAATGGTGAAAATGTGAAGCATCCTCTTCAGAACAAGTTAGTTTAAATTGTTATCAGTGCTTGATGACATCAAGCTAATCAATCAAATCGCTAGTTTAGTTAATACATATCAGTTAACCAAACGACAAACTAGTTTCACTAAACAATTTTTAGCAAATAAATTTTTCCACACAACCTTAATGAGCTTAGTATCATTGGTCGTCCTAATGTTTCTAATAAGCAATATTGCTAAAAATCAGTTTGTGGAATGTTCTTTTTAAATTGTTGTTATTTCCTACAGAAACATTTGAGTTGTTCATATATTTAAATTTAGATGGGCTTTGTGGTTCTTCAAGAATGACAGAGGCAATAAATGGGAAGATAATTTAAAAAAGGTTGTCGAATTTGATACAGTAGAAGAATTTTGGGGTTTAGTGAACCATATTACTCCCGCACATCAACTACCTATGGGTTGTGACTACTCTCTTTTCAAATCTGGTGTTCAACCTATGTGGGAAGATGA
Organism: Minona dolichovesicula; assembly: GCA_036873645.1. Classification (NCBI taxonomy): domain Eukaryota; kingdom Metazoa; phylum Platyhelminthes; order Proseriata; family Monocelididae; genus Minona; species Minona dolichovesicula. Next base: position 3,127 of record JAYJLU010008226.1, on the reverse strand, counting down.
TGCAAATAAAAAAGGTGGCAGATGGATGTTATCATTAGACAAAGGGAAAGGAAGTCCAGCTTTACAAAACTATTGGTTAGACATCATGATGCTCCTCATAGGTAATACTTTTATTTTTACCATTAGCTCTATCTCAATTATCTAGTATGTATTTGTTTATTTATATTTATTCAAAATTAAACATGTTACTCTTATCTTTTCGAAATCTACCAGTCATGTATATACATTTAAAAAGCATAAATAAATGCCATTTTTGAACGTAAATAATTCTATAATAAATAATACTAAAGCGGTTTATTTGACTTGATACAAATCAGATGAATAGTACAATCAAGATAAATATACATATTCTTTTGTATTATAGATTTATAGCTTTAGATATTCGTGTAAATCTGATCATAATAGTTCCTCGTCTGTTTATTTTCCCGAAGATGTTAGCCCATGGTGTGAAATTTAGACGTAATTTAAATATACGTAGAGTATTCTAATAACTAGAATATAATTGATGGGAAAATTGGCATTATTTTCTATTTTATTTAGAGTGTTTTAAACGTTAAACATTTAATCAGGTTTGATCTCAGCGTAGAATGTCCCTAGGGATCAGGGACATTGAATATTAAAGGAATTATCTATGAAATATGTGAAAATCCTTCTAAAGATGCATAATATTTGATTTGATAATCGTTTGCTTTGAATATGTACTTTTAACAGTTCCGTTCGGAACTCTTCGGTGCATTGAAATCATTTATATTTTACTTCAGTAGTTGATTTCCAGTTAAATAGATTTAGTATATTGTTTGTTGTGTATATTTTAGGGGAAGCCTTTAATGAGGATTCTGAAGATATTTGCGGAGCGGTTGTCAATATTCGTAATAAAGGTGATCGACTATCGTTATGGACAGCGGACTGCGAAAATGAAGATACTATCATGCGTATCGGCGGAATAGTGAAAGACGCTTTAAACTTAAAAGGCCTCACATTATCTTATCAGTCTCATGACGACCAACAAAATCGTGTGGGTTCCAGGCCTAGAAGCACTTACAATTTGTGATAATAGAATCAAATTGTGAGCGAGAAAATATGGGAACATTGAGCTTCTGCCAGATAGTTTGCAAGATAAAATGCAATGATTCGTTTTAAAAAAATCACTTCTGTTATGACATTGCTACTTCCAAATAATATTTTCGTTTTAAAAAATGGTTATAAACTGTTTCCAACTTTAATAAATAATGTTTGTCGTTCGTTTTAAACTAATTTTCTGGTTATATATAATTGATTATTATATTCTGTTTCACCGTTCAATCTTTTTTTATCTGCCAGAGAATTATCTGTGTTGATGCCTGTGTAACCTAGTTGCATTTGAACCTACAATAAAATGTTCTTGTAGTTATTAATGTGACTTTCTTATAACTTACATTAAAACCCTAAAAAATGCATATATACTACTTTAACATTTATTATTATCACGAAAGAAATATTACGAATACTATTATCTAATTGATATGATATTTCAAGACTTTATTAAGCGCTAGATTTCTTGTACATAGTGATTTCTTTACTGTATAAGCTGGTGAAGTGAGATGTCTGTAAAATAGCATAGCAAGTGAATTAAACTGCCATTCTTAAGTCTTACACAGAGTTATGTATGGTCGATTGAAGTTCTATACAAGATATGACTTTCTTATAGATTTAATAAAAGATACTGAAATTTTATGCCACGGATGCCAGTTAAAGAAGACTGATATATTCAGTCAGAATAATATATTATTCTTGATGTAGTCTTGATATACATATTTTTGTGAACTTTCATTTTCCCCTCTTGCTTGCTATGATAGACGTCGATGATATACTTTGATTGATATGATGCTAAGTCGGCTTATTTTCCATGTATACAGAGCACTACGCAATAGATGTGAATCTATCAGTCGCTTAATGGTTTATTAATTGTGTTGATGTCTTATATTTTAAAGTAGTGTCTATAATTTGATTCTCTGGTGATTTTGTGTTTCATCTCACTTATTGTCATAATTATTTTTTGAAATTAGATTTGTCGATTGAAGTGAGTGTTATTAATAGTGTAATGTTTTGTCCAAATAAATATTTTGCTTGTGAAACATCTTATAGGTGTATTTTTCTCAAATACCTACTATTTGTAATAAATTACAAATTTAGTTTTGTTTGTATTGTAGATCAAAGTCAGTGAAAGGCATTCAAAAATTGTCTTTCGGTAGACTATAAGTTATAAAGCCTGCTAGCTTATAGTTCTTTGAAATTAGGGCATTTTATTTAGTAACTATTAGTTGTAGATACAACTCGAGTTATTTAGTCCAGATACATATGGACGTTTTGTTCATATTACAGTGCTGGTGGTAAGGATTTTGTAACTGGAAGTAATTTTCACTGGTCCAATTAATTTGAATTTTTTACTTAGAGTAGTCATTTGCTGATATAAGCATCAAATTAACTACAGTAAACGGAATTATTTCTACCGATCACTGAACTATACTTGTGTTATTTTACTGAGTTCATCATGTGGCATTTTTAAATCGTCAACACTCCTTATAATGTATTGCAAATAACTCAAGAAGTAGACTCTCCTTGTAAATCGTTTTCAATTCGATAGTGCGTATTATATGTGATTCGTATTTAGGTCTTTGTTTGCCTATATTTCTGAACTATTGTGATGTGGTCCCTGTATTTTTAGGGTTGGTGTTACATCGATGTGGTTTGGAATAAATCTCGTAAGTTCTGTTTTTTCCTAACTCCGACTTAAGCCGGGACGTATAGTTTCTTACTTTTTATTTCAACAGAAATTACCTGATATTTCATTCATTACCAAACGAATTTCTCCCAATAAATATTTCCTAAACCTTTAACTGTAAATCTCCAATAAGAGTTCACGTTTTGGATGGTTAGAAGGGAATTTGTTATGTATATAAGCCACAGAATATAAGCTTAGATATTGTTATAACCATGATCTTATTTTCTATAGACTTCAGTGCTCATTTTACGGACTTCATACGTTAGACCGTTATTCTATGGAAATTCTCAATAATAATAAATAAATAAATGTTTATTAGATAGAATGGGAATCGTCACAGTAAGTATAGAGGTACAAATCATTTAA
>JAYJLU010008004.1:0-10601 GCA_036873645.1 Minona dolichovesicula | reverse complement strand
GTTGCTAAAATTGATCCTAACCCTAACCCTTTATTTTAGTTTTTTAGTGTACAAGTTTACCTAGTGTGAGGTTACTTTGGTGAAAGTTGACTTAGGAACGAGTTGACTTGGGTACGAGTTGACCTGTTCCCCTTACGAATATATATTACAAAAACAGATAATTTTGAATCAGGATGCAGTCAGTAGAAGTATCCCATCATATTTAAAAAGTCAGTTAAACCATTTTGACTAAAGATAGTCAACAATATTTAAGAGAAAGATTTTAAAATGACAAGATTACATAGATACAAAACAATATATAATGAAAAACTTACATATCAAAAATTGCAAGCGAAAAAGTACATCGCATAGAAAGCGAAAGTATAGTTAATATAAGAAAATAATATTCTGTTTCACTTTAATACAAATATCTGTACGATTAAAGATTCTTAGAAAACTAATAAAGTCTTACTTTTAGGATCTGAAATCTCCTAGTAATAATATGATAAAAATAATACTTAAAGAGGCTATAGTCAAAAAAATAAAACTAATATCTTTTTGTTAAAATATTTTTTCTCAAAAAGTTTAAAATGTCTTTAATTCTCACATTTCATTATTTTAAATATTTGAGGTAGGCGCTATGAATTTGTGATATGTAACGTAAAATGTATTATATATAGTAACAATAGGTAAGTTTTTATAATTAAAATCCACTATATCGCTCAATTTTAAATATTCAACTTTTTTATTCATAATAAGACTGCAATCAATATTATTACTAGCAAAGAGATATTCAAGCTATAGTTATTAAAAAAAAATGTTATAGAAAATACCAAGTTACCTCCCTAACCATAACTAACCAATACTTACTAAATGGGTTTTAATTTTTCCCATCTAGATAAAAGTTCTATTCTATTCTATCTGCTCCTACACCACATAACAAACCAAGTTCACTGACAATTTGAAGTTGTCATCAACTTTACTGTACCTATCAAAAAAATAAGGCAAGGCTTATTATTCCGGCACTGGAAAAATAATTTTTAGATTATTCTTCCGGAAAGGATATCTATAACACTAACTAACCCGAATGATTTTCTTGGAAAAATCTTGCCGGAAAAAAAATTGAATTACTTTTTCCGGTGCTGATCCCATATTTTTTGCTAAATGCAAGAAGAATAATCTAAAAATTATTTTTCCAGTGCCGGAAGAATAAGCACTTCCAAAAAATAAATACTATTTGCCATAACCATTCACAAGTTACATTGTATGACATATATGTATCTTTAATTTAGTGTAAGAGAATTTATAGCTCAGTAAGAGAACTCTAGCTAGACATACATCAAATTAAAATAATATATTTTTTTAGAATCAGGACTATTATGTTGGCAGAGCAATACATTTTATATGTGAATATGTATTATAACAATGATTATTATGATCATTTTCATCTTGTAAGATTAATTAGATGTTAATCTATTTATTGTAAGTTTTTGTCTAATCATATTGACATGTTGAATATAAAATTAACATAAATTTCCAACCAGATAAATTGGCAACAGCCAAATAATACAAACCATTAAAAAACCTCTTCCAATATGTAATGCTCTATGGACTACTTATTAAAATCTTAAACCAATAAATTAGTAACTTGATATTATTCCCTTGTTTATATAAATTTTATAAAATTATAAATCCAACCAATAATCATGATTTACATATTGTTGTTGTTGTTGTTGATGTCCACCGCACAAGTCGAAACTTAGGAGTGCTGGCCTATGTGGCCAGTTCTTCTCAGGTAATTGAGGATATCACCCGGTCATATTGTCAGGAATTGGGTTCACATTGAAGGTTTCCATTCTTTGGCGATACCATCTAGGACAGTCAAAAAGGTGATGGAGGATGGTTTCATTTGGATCCCCACAGTCTAGGCAACAAGGTCTTCTGATCTCCCTTTGATATTATTCTCTTTCATCTTTCGCTTAAGTACATTCTTTATTACATTAAGATCTATTGGTTCTTCATTTTGATCTAATGTGGTGGCTTCTTTGGCAATAGTGTCTGCTTCTTCATTACCATCAAGTCCAACATGGCCAGAGATCCACTGAATGGTAATTTGGTTTCCACAATCAATCAGTTTCACAAGGTTGGCCCAGATGTGGTGACCAGATGTGTCTTTTTGCAATAAGGGGCCTTCTGATGTTTGCTGCACAGTTCCTTGGTTGTCCAGAACAAAGGATGTGCAGCGAGAGGAAGAGATAGTTGTATTGTGGAACAAGTAGTGGACATAATTCAGCCAATAAGACATGAATAAGGCCAGAGGTGAATTTGCAGCATTAGAGACATTGCATCCAGGCTTTCCCTTATTCAGTTGCTTGTACGAGTCCAGTAAACAAAGCGAGTCAGCCATATCCATCCATCTGGACATGCCACCTGGGGTTCTTAATTCGCAATGATAGATATCCTGAGTGCCCCACTGCAGAGTTGATAAGTAGCTTAGTTTGAGTGTGTAATAACTACCGTCTGTCAGAAAAGTCTGTGCATCGATACATAAAACTCTATTTGAATATTTACAAAGTACATACCGTATTCTCACGCATTGTTATAATGGCTTACATATCTGCTGTGCAGTCTATCTGTCTAATACCTATATCTATGACTTACATAGATATTCAAACTAGGTAATAGTACCTTATTTCATTGATCGCTGTATCAATGCACACAGACTTTTCTGACAGACGGTACTTAATTTGGAGGCTGTGTATTGCGTAATTGTAGTTAGAAAACAATCAATAATTCTACTGGAATGAAGACACGGTGTTATGAAATTTAAGAATATAAAATTACTATTACAATAATGCAGTATTTTAAATTTTATTTACCTTTGAATACATTTTATAGAAAATTTCAATAAAGGGTGTTTATTTTTTGCCAGGGTTGTATATTGGGAATGTTTCATGTTGTTGTTTGATATTCATTAGGAGCTGGAGCTATTCTATTTGATATAATGAAGTAGGTACAATCAAATATGAATACACTGAATTATGTAGCAGCTATGAACAGAAACTTGATAATGCCCAATAATAAAGTATGTATATGAAATTGATGCGCAATTGATGAAATCAAATCCAAACCCATAAGTACCAAAATAAATTACATTGCATCAATTGGCACTTTAGCGGTTAAATACTATTTTTCTTCTTTTTTATATGAAATATCTGCTCAATATTATAGGGGAATATTAAGCAGATCAAATTATGAAAAGCAACAAACTTTTGTCATATTAGTCATGCCCCTCATAAAATAATGAAAGTTTGAAAGTGTCAATTGACTCTCTCTATGGTTCTAGTGTTAAAAGATCTACTAAAATCTCCTTAATTTTGATTAACTAAAATGGCTACACTATAATGCTATCACTAATCATTATTATTTTATCTTGAAACCAATGTTATTGGTTATTTTTAGATGATGCAGCTCTCTGAACTTATAAATGAAAAGGAAGTGCTAGGTGGTTTAGAAACTGAGCCCTTGGTTGATTATCTTCAGAAACATGGGGTACTGTCTCCGGAGCAAGCATCAAACATTCTTGCCGCCAATGTAAATCGAAATTTATTCCTTCTAGAAGAAATACTTCACCAACAAGTGTCTTCAACAAATCCTAATGGAGACATTGATGGAGATAAATTTATTATTCACAGTAGGTCCAGTAACCTGTTTATAAATGCTCTCAGGCACACAGGGTACCATAAACTGGCCAGTTTGTTGGATAATGAACGTCCAATAGGTAAGAAGTAATTGGAAACTATTTGCTGGTTATAATAATCTTCAACTGCTATTGTTATAGCTGTCATGGAATATTGAATAAAAGAGACTTCACTAATCTTGAAAATGTCGTATAGAAATGGTAAAATTACTCAATAATCTCTGGTTCACTAGCTTCTATGTTTGTTTTTAAGATGACTGCTTTAAGATATCTGTCTTTCATCTAACTGATGGAGTATTTGATTGCTGTCCAATCTATCTATCTCTCATCAAACTGATGGAATATTTGGTTGATGTCCAATCTATCTATCTCTCATCTAACTGATGGAGTATTTGATTGCTGTCCAATCTCTCTGTCTTTCATCTAACTGATGGAATATTTGGTTGCTGTCCAATCTATCTGTTTCTCATCAAACTGATGGAATATTTGGTTGATGTCCAATCTATCTATCTCTCATCTAACTGATGGAGTATTTGATTGATGTCCAATCTCTCTGTCTTTCATCTAACTGATGGAATATTTGGTTGCTGTCCAATCTATCTGTCTTTCATCTAACTGATGGAATAAATATTTGATTGCTGTCCAATCTATCTATCTCTCATCTAACTGATGGAGTATTTGATTGCTGTCCAATCTCTCTGTCTTTCATCTAATCTCTCCTCTACGCAACAAATTGCATCATTTTTTATAAATTACATCGTAAGAATATTGATGTAATAAAAGGAAATGTCGGTGAATCTTTCCGATAAAGCATGATTATAGTGAAGTCATGTTAATGTTTGCTATGTCCTGGGATTTGTTTAAATTTGTCCGGGAAATGTACTGGAATTCTAATTTTAAAAATGCACAGGAAACCTGAACTATCAATACAGAAAGATTAAGCGATATAGTTGAAAATTAGTTTCAAGTCCACAATTGTATTTCTTAGTTGTGTATTTTGTAAGATGTTTCTTTATTTTTCTATGAATTTGATTGCTTCATATTATAACAAGACACACAATATTATTCTCAGTAAACATTATATATCACTTCGCATAGTTAAAAGATAGTTTTTGATGATTTTAGTGGTTGTATTCTCCAGGGTCTCGTGTTACATATGTACATGAATACTGCTGAATCACCTTAGTGTTTTACACATGTCTAGCATATAGGTCAATTTTTGTGTCATACGTCAGCTTTGATTTCTTAAATCATTTCAAGAGTATATAGAGTTCGTAAATTTCATACACACACACATACATTCATATAATTCGCCCTAACTTGATGCCCCGACTGGTTGAATGTAATTTGATCAGCTTCTTATCGCTATTAATTGTGCTAAAAAAGATTAGTTGGTGTTAGTGTTATGTGGTGCGATGAGACTGCGCTGGTGATAGCCGAGGCGATGTCTCTCTCTCTCTCTACACGTGTTTATCTAACTACCTACCTATAGCCGGTTATCCTTCCTTCCTTCCTATCATAGACTGTCTGATGACTATTCGATGTCAGCTGTTCTGCCCTCTGTCTGAATCAATTTCCATGAAGGAACGCCTGTTGTGTAGAGCGTATTTAAATCTTCCCTAAATAATGAGTAATCCTAAAACAGAAAAATCAATTTCTACCTTATTCACATGCGAATCGGGGCATTTGCATATTAATTTAAGTATACTCTAAAACATTTATATTATTTTCCTATCTCTGTCTTTTTATTATTACTGTCGTGAAGGGAAGTTTTACGACTCGATTTTGTTCCTTTATTTACTGTAATACACGCTCATGGGCGCTTCTTGTCTACTATATTATGTCTATGAATGCCTTTCGAGTTGCCCGTGGGCGCTTATTCATATTTTATGCATTTTGACATTTATTAAAGGCTGTTTGCCACTACTTAATACAGTAATTATGGTAATCAATTTTGGATTTTGTGGTCAAGCGTTCTAACCATTCGGCCAGCGCTCTCTAAAAAGAATGACAACGTGAAAGCTTTCTTATATTGCTCTTTTTAGAGAGCGCTGGCCGAATGGTTAGAACGCTTGACCACCAATCCAGGTGTCGAGAGTTCGAATCCCGGCTAAGTACTCTCTGAAATGAAATGTTGAATAGCGCTGTTTAGAGAATATACTATCTTCAGGGTGTCCACGCTCGTTGAAAGTCCTTGAATTTTTTATATTTAGCTATATTATGCATTTATATATTTTTCAAGGTCCATGCAGACTCTTAAAAACTCATGATCTCACAATCTTGAAATATCAGCTCCTTTAATAGCTATAGTGTGGGTAGTGCCAGAAGAAGACGCTACCATGTATTTCTGGAAGATACAAATAAGAAAAGCGAAGAGGAAATAGCTAAAAGTCAGAAGAGGGCAAGCTTAGGAAGAACTACTCGATGGGTTTTTAAAAAATGTCAGAAACTTTAATTTCTGGAGCAAGACTTGCTGATGAATGCAGATGATTTAGCTGAAGAGACTGAAAAAAGGATCAACTTAATCTTATTGTGAAGTCTAATGCCTTTACGTCGAGTTGATAAAGAAGACAAGAATATGAGATTGAAACATTGTCTTATGCAATTGATGAATTATCTACTAATTTTACTTGTTAATAACAGTTTGTTTAACATTTAGTCATCATTTCAATTCTGTAATATTTTATTTATTAATCATTCTAATTATATTATTAATTTTATATTATTGGACCCTATGATGTTTCATGATTGAATATTATCATTACATTTTCTCGAAAATTTCCTTGAAATAGTAATAAATATTCCTTGAAATTTGGGAGTGTGGAACACCATAACATCGGCAGTGGTACACATCAAATTAAATTTTCTATTCTTTAATTACCTACATCTTGATCGAGTGTTGTTGTTTTTTCTAAATTTTGTATGAACAGGAACCATTTTTGTAAGACGATGTAATAGCAGCGTCAAGAGTAGGTGTGTTTACATATAGAATACACTATTTTCCAACTACTTTATTAGGCCACGCCTTGAGTCAGTTTCACTAATCTGATGTGCTGAGTACTGTGGCTAAATATCCATTTGTGATAGAAACGATTAGGATGGTATCAAAATTGTCGTGGATGTTTTGTTTATTTATTAATATAAGTCATGTACATATAGACATACATATAATATACTGTTTGTGCAATTACGGAGTCCTCTGCCTATTTCACGCTGAATCGATAAATATGAATCTGTCTGTCTGTCTACATTTAATTATATAATCAATACTGACTGACATACTAACTGTTGTTGTTTTGGTGATGTTATCATTCGAATAAATTAATTACAATTATGTGTAGTTAGTTACTGTACTTTAATAAAAATAATCAATTTTAAAGGCTTACATAATAGTGTATCTGCGTGCTAACTTTCACTTATAGGTTATATTTCATTGTGGGGGTGAACATTTAGATTGAGCATAGTTATATATTGTGACAATGTTGGTTTCTTATTTCATAGTCTAGACAATTCTTTCTAATCTTTAATATGCAAATACATACAGAAGTTATTCAAATGGATGTAGATTTTGATATGTTAATATTATCTGATTGTGGAGTCAGTTACTAATTAAAATTTATCGATGGTTTTGTTTGCTATATGTGCTACCAAACTAAGTTGACAAATTTCTATCATTCTCCGCCATTATAAAACTACCGATTTTAAATTTTGTCACCTCCTTAAAAAATGCTTTTTAGTAATTTTGATAATTCGGATATTCTTTCAATGAGCGAAATATTAATATCAAACGAGTCGTTTTAGAAGTGGCGACAATTTGAAATTGGTAGTTTTATAGTAATGGCGCGGAGATAGAAATTTGCCAACCGCGCGTGATATAACAAAACCATCGATATGCATTTCAATAATTTGAGAGTCGAAACCATAAAGGAATAAATAGCAGTTATATAGAGTTCCGACTCCGACTATGAAATATTTGTATATCGATATTTTCTTACCAAGTGACAGAATGTCCTATCTCCACCATTATAAATTGGCAAAGTTCAAATTATCATAGCAATCGAATAAATTGTCTGATTTTAATACTAAATTTACCAAATTAAGTATAAAATGAGCGCTTTTTAATGATATAAAATTAATAGTTAATTTATGTCAAAATATCTATCTTGATAGAACAAAATCTTCTATATTATCTATGTAATTTTAATATCATTTTGTTCAATCTATCTCACTAAACAAGAAAAGAATATTTTTATTAGACTTAATTATGAATTTTATATTATTAAAAAGCGCACTTTTTATACTTTAATTTGCTAAAAGAATTATTAAAGTCCGTCATTGAGTTTCGTCGCTATGATAATTTGAATTTCACCAATTTATAATGGTGGAGATTGGATTTTTTGTCAGGTAAGAGAATAAACAGGTAAGAAAATAAACGAATAGGTATCTATAGTATCGAGTGTCGAAACCATAGAGTAAGCATACAGATAAGAGTTCCGACTCTTAAATATTAGATATTTGTATGTCGATTTTCGGATACCAAGTGACAGAAAATCCTATCTCCACCATTATAAACTAGTGGAGTTCAAATTATCATAGCGACGAAATTAATGTGAAAAATATCTATCATGATAGAACAATAGCTTGTATATTCTTCCTAATAGTTTTCATATCATTTTGTTCAATCTATCTTACTAAGCAAGAAAAAATATATTTATGCAAGACTTTATTATGAATTTTATATTTCTAAAAAGCACTCCGTTTGTACTTTAATTTTCAGTAAAAGAATTATTAATGTCCGCCGTTTCGTTTCGTCGCTATGATAATTTGAACTTCACAAATTTATAATGGTAGAGATAGGATTTTCTGTCACTTGGTATCCGAATATCGACATACAAATATCTTGTATCGAGAGTCGGAACTCAATCTGTTTATCTATCTGTATTTGCTTACTCTATGGTTTGTAGATTACACGCGGCAGATAAATTCCTATCTCCGCCATCATAGAGTAAGCATACATCTGTATGCTTACTCTATGTCCGTCATTATAAAACTTCGATTTATCGCCTATCATTTAATGATTCGTATATCTTTAGAAAGCGCTTAATGTATACGTTCTTTCAATGAGCGAATTATTAAAATCAGAGAAGACGTTTAGGAGAGGCGACAAATTGAAATTGGCAGTTTTATAATGGCGGAGATAGGAATTTGTCAGCCGTGGTATAACAAAACCATCGATATGCATTTCAATTTATTTATTTGTTTTTCGTCCCTTTTTGAAACAACCTATCAATTATCTTGACGCCAAATTAGCTTTTTGATTTTTTGACCTAGCCATGGATTCTTCATTTTCTCTTTCTTGTAAATACAGAAACGTAATTATGGTGTAATTCGATGTTTATTTGTTTATTTTACAATTCAGGTTATAATTTTGGCGCGAGACGACGAGGTCAAATCTCCGTGATCATTCAAGTTAGTGCCGTGAAAGTATCCTCCTCGCAATATAGCACCAAAAATCACGATCCTCTTTCTGCTTCAGAAACTGCAAAAATACTTCAAGAGTCTGTCACCCCTCAAAAGCCACAGTCACCGTTCGATCGTCGCAATGCACCGCTCAGTCTTTCAAAGAAAGGTAATATTAATAACAATAACAATGCTCTGTGGATCGATGTAGCTGATGTCGCGCCCTACAATATGACAATCCTCAATGAATCTCGCTGGAGCAATTTGAGTAATTCAGCGAAAGTGATTTCTCATAATAAGAGCATCATATCCACTCCCGCATCCACCAACAACAAGAAGTCCTCCTGGTTCACCTGTTTCACTTGTATAATTAGAAAGAAGAAGAAGCAGCAGCAAGATCTATCTAAAGAGAATAATAAAATTATTTACGACGCAAATTCTTCCACAATTGGTGGTGGCCTTCCCAGTGATGTGTTGGAGAAGACGCTGCCTCTGTGCGATCAACAAGAGTCCAAAACGCCCCACAATCGTGAACTCGAGGCGAAAGCTCAATTACTCAACTCTAAATCGGAATTGTTCTATCAGCGGGTGCACGACTCGTCCAGCACCGAGCACGACAATCTACTGCGCTATTTTGAGCAGCGATTGGGCGTGCTGGTGTTGGACTCGTATTATGATGAGGCATTGGTTATGGCCGTTATCTGCACCAAACTATCCGAATTGAAGACATTGAAGTCGCAACAGGAAGACGGCAGTCTCGCGCGAAATATCAGCAAAGCGATCGTGTCCGACAGTTTGTTGTCTTATTTGGAATTGAAGCAAATGAAACTCAGCGTGGAGATTGACTCAGATGAGTATCAGCAAGTTGTCACTGAGTTGAGTGCTCAATGAAATTCAATTCTCTGAGGTGAACTTGGGGAAAGAAACAGATGATGGAGAGAGTTATTGATTTCAAATCGATTAAATTGAATGATGCTTCCACATTTTATAATATTAAATTATATTATTGACAGTCTTTCCATCATTAGAATTAATTAATTAGTCATGTGTTTTGAACTTCAACAAGTGCCACTCATGTAGGTACCTGTGTCATTTTCTCACTGATTCAAATATTGTATACTGTAATATTCAAATAGGTACATCTATTGATTGCATCGAGAGTTAACAGGAACTTAATCGGGAACTAGCAATTTTGTTTGTAGGTTACACGCGGCTGACAAATTCCTATCTCTTCCATTTTAAAACTAACAATTTCAATTTATCGCCTCTCCTATAACGCATTCTTCTCTGATTTTAATAATTTGCTCAATGAAAGAACGTCTACATTAAGCTCTTTCCAAAGATATAAGAATTATTAAAATCAGAGAAGGCGTTTAAGAGAGGCGATAAATTGAAATTTGAAGTTTTATAATGGCGGAGATAGGAGTTTGTCAGCCGCGTGTAATCTACAAACCATCGATAT
>JAYJLU010007893.1:0-10602 GCA_036873645.1 Minona dolichovesicula | reverse complement strand
GAGAAAATCTCCATATCTATGTCTGTTCAACTAAACTAACACTGAGACAATCTCCATATCTATGTCTGTTCAACTAAACTAACACTGAGAAAATCTCCATATCTATGTCTGTTCAACTAAACTAACACTGAGACAATCTCCATATCTATGTCTGTTCAACTAACACTGAGACAATCTCCATATCTATGTCTGTTCAACAAACACTGAGACATTCTCCATATCTATGTCTGTTCAACTAACACTGAGACAATCTCCATATCTATGTCTGTTCAACTAACACTGAGACAATCTCAATATTCCAATTTTAAATTATCGCCTCTTCTAAACACTTCGTCTGATGTTAATAATTCTTATATCTTTGGAAAGTACATAACAATATTTGTCTAAATAGCTAGCCTCCGGATATAAGACATATATCTATGACGTATTCCGCGCGCTAATGTAAGCGAAGAGTCAAAACTCTAAGGTTAGATGTTAGTTTAAGCCATAGAGTAATAATACAGAGAGTATTCACTCTTCAAAATACAAAAACGCATATCGATGGCTTTCTGCCAACAGTGAGCACAATTTCCAATCTCCGCCATTATAAAACCACCGTTATACAAATTGACGTCACTCCTAAACTCCTTCTTTCATTTTAACAATTCATAAATATTTAGAAAATCCTCTTTCTGTATTTTCGTTCAGTGAAAGAATTACTAAAATCAGAGAAGGTGTTTAGGAGTGAGGTCAATTTGTAATTGGTGGTTTTATAATGGCGGAGATAGGAAATTGTGCCTGCGCATATCGCATATCGTTGGCACAATTATTAATATGAGAGAAGGCGTTTAGGAGAGGCGATAAATTGAAATTGGTAGTTTTATAATTGTGGAGATTGGAATATGTCAGCCGCGTGTAATCTACAGCCATCGATATACATTTCAATATTTGGAGAGTGTAAGACTGTGGTGTAACCATGGAGTTTTGATGATCTGTATATCGATGGTTTTGTTACCACGGCTGACAAATTCCTAGCAGATGATTTTTTCAGTGCTATTCCTTTCTATATCCTTTCGAAATGTTGTTTCTATGGCTTACTCATGACGTGTCCTTAATAATTATGATATGAATGTCAAGGTGTGTTGGACTCACTGGTATTGGATAAGGTGCTGATGATTTTCATATACCAGTAGGCATGAACAGAGGGGAGTCTGTCCGCGGGAATGGCAGCAAAGGGATTACTGCCACCACCACCAGATTCCATCGTCTTCACATCCGCATCATTATCATTATCACCACTACTTCTGCTCCGCATCTGATAAATCTTTTTCGAATGAGCCACCTGACTGTAGCGCAAGTGATTCAGGAGGAAAATCAATAGTGACTGTTCAGCGAATCCGCCGATGCTCTTCTCACTCAATAGATCGATATAGCGTACAAGGATCGCTTTACCCAGTGCGCGTATATGCCGAGAAGTGCTGGTGAGAGCGGAGATACAGTAGATGAGACAATTCTTTAAATAGAATGACTTCAGGTCAACTGAATCAGAATCTAAAATAGGTAGGTAGATACATCTATCATTAGTGATTACTATTCAAGGTGGTCTGCCAGAAATGTGACTAAACATTCCAGGAGTTTGTAATTATTGATAAAATGGTTACATCTCAAGCTTTACTGGAAACCATAGATAAAAGTATGAAATTTAAAAACATACGATTTAATGCACGTATGGAGTACGCACGTAATAGGAGGAGAATGAGAGAAAGAGAAATAGGGGAGAAAATGAATGAGAAAGAGAAATAATAGGAGAGGATAAATGAGAAAGAGAAATAGGGGGGGGGGGAATAAACAGAAATAGGGGAGAGAATAAATGAAAGAGAAAGGGGGACGATAAATGAGAAAGAGATATAGGAGAGAATAAATGAGAGAGAAATAGGAGAGGATAAATGAGAAAGAGAAATAGGAGGAGAGGATAAATAAGAAAGAGAAATAGGAGGAGAGGATAAATAAGAAAGAGAAATCGGAGGAGAGGATAAATAAGAAAGAGAAATAGGAGGAGAGGATAAGCAAGGAAGAGAAATAGGAGGAGAATAAATGAGAAAGAGAAATAGGGGAGAGGATAAATGAGAAAAAAAAATAGGAGGAGAGGATAAATAAGAAAGAGAAATAGGGGGAGAATAAATGAGAAAGAGAAATAGGAGGAGAGGATAAATGAGAAAAAAAAATAGGAGGAGAGGATAAATGAGAAAGAGAAATAGGAGGAGAAGATAAATAAGAAAGAGAAATAGGAGGAGAGGATAAATAAGAAAGAGAAATAGGGGAGAGGATAAATAAGGAAGAGAAATAGGAGGAGAGGATAAATAAGAAAGAGAAATAGGAGGAGAATAAATAAGAAAGAGAAATAGGGGAGAGGATAAATGAGAAAAAGAAATAGGAGGAGAGGATAAATATGAAAGAGAAATAGGGGGAGAATAAATGAGAAAGAGAAATAGGGGGAGAATAAATGAGAAAGAGAAATAGGAGAAGGAGAGAAATAGGGGAGAAGATAAACAGAAAGAGAAATAGAACAAAAATTCCAGGAGGATAAACGAGTTTTATGTACGAAGTTCCGGAAGGTGTATAAATTTCCAGGAGATTTCCAGGAATTCAAGGCCGGACTATTATAGTCAGCTCTAAATCATGAATCGCAAATAATTTGGTGGATGCTAAGTGTCTCAAGCCAGACTGAAAGCTTATAAACATATTACTTCTAACAGCAAATTCAGCCTAACTAACAGATGAATTGGACGGTCATGGTAGCTAAAATATTGTCCAACATTAATTAAATTTCACTGAAGCAAGTCAATAGCGTTTGGTTCGGCCATTATCATAGGTTATACCTCCACAAAACTCGAAATGTCAGGATATTCAACTACAGTCAAAGGACACTGATGTGAGTAAATTTGGGCCGGGACACGGATCTGATAAAAGCAAATGTGTCCTTCGAGTTTTGACTTGTGTACACCTGATAATAATAATGATTCTTATTAACACGTGTGAAATATTAAATTTCTATGAAAATGTCTTACGTCTCCTCAGCAAGGTTGACAATAAATGCAGAATGAAGCAGGGATCATACACCTCCAATTCATTCGGATAGGTTTGGAATTCCTCCTTATAATATTCCTAAAAAGTGATGAAGTAATAAGTATATAAGAACTGATATCACCAGCAATAATAAATAAACTCTTATGAATATCATCATCACATTACCAGCCAGGGCCTCTTAATGGGGAAATTAAATGCAGACCGGTACATGACATTGTCATCCAGTATACCCATCGACACCGTGGCTTGTGTCTGTCGCCACACCACTGAAGTCAAATCTTTCTGCACCTTGTAATACTCGTGCAATCTTGGACCCCATACACACGGACTATAGAAAATTGAAAATCAATTTATGTAGTTAGGCAGGGTTCCCTGAGTTAGGTGATCATATATCGTATTTAATCGCATTGTGAAAGATCTACTATTCGGTGATAAACAATGGATTATGACGATTTATCAATCAAATTGTGTGCTATAAATAATCTCAATTTTCGTTATCAGACGCAGTTAGAGTACCACAGAGTAACGAATTAGTCAGAGATGCCACTCTCAAAATATTGAAATGCATATCGATGGTTTGTAGTTATTACACGCGGCTGACAAATTCCTATCTCCACCATTATAAAACTACCAATTTCAATTTATCGCCTCTCCTAAACGCCTTCTCTGATTTTAGTAATTCTTTCATTGAAAGAATGTATACATTAAGCGCTTTCTAAAGATATAAGAATTATTAAAATGAGAGAATGCGATTAGGATAGGCGATAAATTGAAATCGGTAGTTTTATAATGGCTGAGATAGGAATTTGTCAGCCGCGTGTAATCTACAAACCATCGATATACAGTTCAATATTTTCTATTAGCAACTATGGTCGGTTAGCAACAATTTTTAATTCTAATGGCTGATCTTCACAACCGCATCATTCTATATCTTTAATTCTAATGGGGATCTAAAGACCAGGTATTCACTCTACAAAATACAGAAACGCATATTGATGGCTTTGTGCCAACAGCGAGCACAATTTCCTATCTCCGCCATTATAAAACCACCATTATACAAATTGACGCCACTCCTGAACTCCTTGTTTGATTTTAACAATTCTTAAATATTTAGAAAATATTCTTTCTATATTTTCCTTCAGTGAAAGAATTATTAAAATCAGAGGAGGCTTTAGGAGTGACGTCAATTTGTAATTGGTGGTTTTATAATGAGATAGTAAATTGTGCTCGCTGTTGGCACAAAGCCATCGATATGCGTTTCTGTATTTTGGAGAGTGAATACTCTCTGTATTTAAATACTCTATGCTAAAAACGATCAATCTTTTTATGTATTTTCCTTTCACTGCTTTACGCTGCTAAGAGTGGAGAATATATAGGAGAGTTGGTATACATGCCAATTAAAAATAAAATAACGAACTGAACGAACCCTTGAATGCTGTCCCCAAATAACTCCTTTTTCTCAAATATATAGATCATGTGAAGCAGTTTCTGGTCTGAAATACGAAAATATTCAAGAGATGAAGATTACAGTACATAATACCTACAGTTACTTCAATAAAAACAAAACAGCATGCAGGGGCGTGTACAGGGGGGGGGGCCTCCCTAAAATTTATAGACTATTGCCCTTCTGTGATCCTTCAAGAACAGATTTTAGATGCCTTCATATACATTTTGGAGAGTAAAATGTTAAAATGCTATAGTATCATGGGCTTTAAATACCCATTGGAATACGCCTCTTAAGTGAAAACCGATTTCTCTTAAAAATATACTCATACCGCTATCAATCATATCCTGCCTTTTCAAAATGAGCGCCCTCCTTAACATCGAACACACAGAACATATAGGGTGTTCTATATGTTCTGTGATCGAACACTGTACACGCCCCTGGCAGGGTTAGAATTATGGGGCGTCCCCTTTGGATCGCGGATTTAATGCATCGAGCAGTGCGATGGTACGAATTGGCTTTGGCGAGGAATTTAATTGGTAATAGTTTAATTGGTATTATAGTCGCGGCTGTTAAAAATTAAACTAATCTCGATTTTACAACACTGGAATTCCTATCGGCCAATTAAATTCCTCGATCCAAAGCCAATTCGTATACCATCGCTCTGCTCAATGCATTAATTCCTCGATGAAAAGCAGAACCCCCAAAATTATTACGAATTTCTTGAATCGTACTGCATCAAATTAATTGGACCAATAATTCAGTTTATTCAGCACATTTGCATAAAAGTGTATCTAAACTAGGCATTCATTTTCATCAAATGATTTACCGTTTAAGTTTTCATATTGACCCTTTATACCATAATGTGACTGATATAACTCATCAATGGATTTTAATCGTAACTGAAACATTTTCTTAGCCAGGTTTCTACAGAGAGATAATGGCGTCCATACATAGGTACATCCAGCCTCATAATGGTGTTATGTTAAGATATGTCTACACTACAATTTAATAAGAAATGAGAACAATGTACAACGTTGTCGAGCCATTAATCACTTAAATTTTATATGAATCAAAGTGGAGAGAACCCACCATAGCATAGAGTAATAATACAAGTACTATATTTATTACTCTATAATATGCTCCATAGTTCATAGTAGTTACTTTCATAGAATAACAACATTTACAGTTTTTTTTACTTAAAATATCATGCTGACAAATTCCTATCTCTACCATTATAAAACTACCGATTTCAAATTGTCGCCTCTCCTAAATGCCTTCTCGGATTTGAATAATTCGTTCACTGAATGAACATTTACATTAAGCGCTTTCCAAAGATATAAAAATTATTAAATTCAATAAACGCGTTTAGGAGAGGCGACAATTTGAAATTGGTATGTAGCTTAATAATGGCGGAGATAGAAATTTGTCAATCGTGGTACTGTATATACTATAACAAAACCACGTGTAAACTAATTAGCCTGGTACAAAATCCCAATTCATAGAGTTCGATATCCTCCTACTGCAATTCAGCCAAATCATCTATGCTAAGAATGGCATTGAAGTGTGGACAATAAGAAAACGCTAGAGGTACGAAGTATATTAATATTTACACGCACGTCACCTTAATGACCTAATAAACTTCTCGTAAACGCAGCTATAGCATAGAGAAAGAAACATTAATCGTTCTCAGTTCAGTAGTTGTGAAATAATATTCTGTGATCGCTCTACTATATGCTATAACGACTTAAGAAGAAAATTCTTCTAGTATGCAAGCTGTAGTAGTTAAGTTCATCTAGGGACACATTTTAATTATTATCTTTAATAAACAACAAAATCAAAACAAGAATTCAAGGAACAAATAAGGAAAACATTTATTATGAATATGATAAGAGATACCATTTATGACCGTATAAATCAAAGATTTTTATGTAGGTATGTACTAGCATTCAGAATGTAGGAGCACACACGGAAAAATCAAATAAGTAGGTAAGTAAGATCTCTCGAGTCAATAATTGAGATTATGAAATATTATACATAATAATTTCTTTATATAGAAATAGAACGATAATCTAAGTAAAATACTTATACATTATATACAAAGATGAGACTAAAAATGGGTCAAAAAATAAAACACGAGTCTAGTGGTAATATATGGCTATGGAAATATCAATTAAAAGCTAATTAATGAATCTTATTTACAGCAAATAATTCCGTAAAAAAATATATTCACACATGTTAAGAGATAATAATAATAAGTATATTAATTAGTAAGTCCACCAAACAAATAACTTCATAATAAATGCTGCATTCTATTTCTTGGCCTTGGGTTTCTTGGTTCCAGCGGCTTTCTTAGCACTACCCAATCGCTTCACAGGCTGAAAGGTAAAAACAACGTCTTATTATGAAATAACGAATAGGATATGAATAATGAACATGGATACTTGGATACAATACAATAATATTTGATATAAATACATAATTATATTCAATATTATAAATATTATGTTTTAAAATAAGACATGGAAAACGATTTATAGAAGGATTTACTAACATAACAGTAAATATGTGAATGCTAAATATTTATCTATAATGAATCGAAATAATTTTGTTTTTAAAAATTTACCTTTTTGGCAGCTGATTTTGGCTTCTTGGTAGTCTTCTTTGCCTTTGGTTTGGACGGAGTTGCGGCTGGAGCTGGAGCATCATCAGAGGACGCGGCGGCAGGAGCATCAGCCTTTTTAGCCTTCTTGGTAGTCGTCTTTTTCTTCTTGGGAGTAGCTTTCTTTTTAGTTCCTCCGGCGGCGGCTTTCTTCTTGGGAGAACTCTTCTTCTTTTTAGCTACACCAGCTGCTGCCTTCACTGGCTTTACTTTTTCAGGAAGTTTAAACGATCCGGAGGCACCAGCGCCCTTAGATTGGACAAGTTTCCCACTTTTCACACCAGCACGAAGAGCCATACGAACGTAGAGGTCGGCGTTTTCCTTGGGTCCGATTTTATAATTGGCTCGAATGTATTTGATTAAGGCTTGACGACTCGATCCTTTCCTATCTTTCAGAGCAGCGATAGCCTTTTTAATCATAGCTCCATAAGGTGGATGTTGTCGGGGGACTTTTGGCTTAGCAGAGGCTTTGCGAGGAGTTTTAGTTTTAACGACAGCTTCAGTCATTGTCAAAAAATTATCTTATTTAAAATTTAAACAGAGGTTTACTACTAACAAACGAGAGCAACAGTATGAAACAAAGCGAGAAGATATTAGTTAATTATAGAATTGAAGTTAACCTTCCCACAACGTAGCACATTTTTGATAGTAGTAGAATACATTGAAAACAGCGTAATTGTAGCTTTTACTTGATTATTTTATGAATAATTTGAAAATTAACAAGGTAAAATTAAATGAAACATAGACAAATAAAATATCATTTTAAAGGTAATTTATTCATCTACATGATGGAATAATTTATTTAATTTAATTATTTATAGTAAAAAAGTTATAAACCAACAAATGCAACTACTCTGATAATCAAAGCATAGTACATTGTTCAAGAAAATGTCCAGAATTTCGGCCAATGATAAAATAATTATTTTTTAGATCATACGTTTTGTAGTAAAGAATGTGTAGATTCCAATGATATAAAATAATGCAGTATTGCTCATACTTATAATGATTAAAAAATGACATTTTCAAAAAAATCGCCACGAAAAATATGGGTGAATTTTTCAATAGGTTTTAAAACATGGCCACTATTTTGGACAAATTTAAATGAAAGAAAATATTTTTTAAATACAAATGATAGAGGAGTTTATTCTCTACATTTTGATGTCAATATCAAATAGTTTGATAGTAAAATAAGGAAATTATTAATATATTTCGAAAATTAAAATTTTCCATTGTTTTTAATTAAATTCAACAATAACTTGAAATTCACTAATGTTCATAAAGAAAGTTGTGGAATTGATGTAAATAAATGTTTACAAAAAGATAAGAAGCTTTAAAAAAATCATTAACACATCAGAAAAATATTACTTAAAGTTTTGATTTATTAAGTTTTAACGAAACATAAAGCTAATTTTTAGACATTGAATGACACATGACACAATGCCACTCTCAATTTAAAAATACACAATTGAAAACGATATAAATATTAGATTTTAACAAATTAAATGTAGAAATGTTACTACAAAAACTAAAGATGAGTAATTACCATAATATAAATATTATGAATTATGAAAAACGATTTAAATGTAAATAAATACTAATAAAAATAGAAAAAGTTAACCCTAAAAACCAAACTGGTTCACCCTCTAAATAAAAAATGAATCTTTCATTTTTCTTACATACGGTAAAACATACGGAACAATCCCCCCAAACCCACCAGTCCCATACTATAATTTATTCGTAAAATCATGCATGGCAATGATACAACACAACACAGCTATGTAAATGATTGGCATTTTGTTAAAGCTCATTTTGTGACTACACACACAGAATAAGGTATTTACAATTAATAGCAACATTAGGAGAGAAATCACAAGTCAATCATGTAATGCAAAATCGGATTTTTATTGCTCAACAACAATGTACAACCTTATTAAATTATACCTTATAAATCTATGATGAATCAAAAAATAGAGAGTATTAAGAATTAGGTACAGAAATATTATGACATTAAAAACAGAATATTGCTTCAAATTTGGAAATGAAAAATATTTATCAAAACACACATAGACATAAGATAGTATGACGGCAAAAAGTGAGTTAAAAGAATTACACATATTACTTAACTATACTTAGAATGTTCGATAAGTTTAGCATGGGACATTAATATCCTCTATAATCACAGGACGATATCATTTCAACAGAAAGCAGAATTCGATTTTAAAGATCAACATAATTATGATGATCATCAATCATATTGGCACAATACAATAAATGAAATAAAGAGAAAATCATCTCCTAAAATTGAGGAGATGTCAACTCCATGTGATATTATTATGTGAATAATTACTGAAATGGAACTCATTATATACTTTTATTAATACAAAATACTTCTAGACGTCTTTTTTCTAAAAATCTAAATTAATGAAACTTAATTAACTTAACTGACTTCTGATAACCCAAAGGTCCAAATATCAACCAAAAGATGGCAGTACGTCAAAAATTAACATAATAATTTTATAAAATATCAACATGCGAAACAAAAACATTTCAAATTGAGAAATATCTTCCTCAATTTTAAAGAACCCCTACAATACAAACAATTCTGATGACACAAACTTTAAATGAATTTTAAAGACAAAATTTTGATCTTGTCAAAGCGGGAATTGAAAAAACAATTTACATTTAATTTAAATTATTCAATAGGATCACACAACTACTATTAAGTAGTGCAATTATTCTAAGTCATAATTTAAGAATTTATACATGAAAAATCGAAAACAAAAATACAATCTTATAAAATGCACGAAATAGAAAATATTATAAAAAACTTGATTTAAGTACCTGATGACTTCAGTGTTCCAGTGTAGGATGCAAGGAGAGGTATCACAGTCACACGCTGGGTAAACTGATCCGGCATATGGGAATAAGTAGTCAATAACAGATCAACTAAAGAGTCTACAAAATGAAAATAAAATGACGTTTTAAAGCTGCATTGGTTTAATCAAGGTTGCATAAAATAACCGCGACAATCACCTTTCAAGCCTGGGATTTGTTCAGATTTTGAAATTTCAGACACCGTAGGAGCGAGTAGGAGAAGAAATTCTTCATGGGACACAACGCTTGAGAAAGTTTGAGTCACGAATTTTTGAAAAGCTTTTTTCTTCATGCTGGTACTGGCAACAGAGCAGGCTGTATTCAAAGCTCTAATGACTGAGGGTACCTTGATATATTCACTGAAATCACATAGAAATAAATAATAGATAATTTATTAACAGGAGAGGTGAAGTCAAGCAAAACAATTTACTATTATAAAGAGTAAGAGACACACAGAGAAACGACTCTTGCTTGTAGAGATATTTGTATATCGATTAGTTCCTACCAAGCGTCATAAAATCCTATCTCCACCATTATAAATTGGTGAAGTTCAAAC
>JAYJLU010007782.1:0-10606 GCA_036873645.1 Minona dolichovesicula | reverse complement strand
TAGTACTGGTCATGAAAATTTCTATCTGTAAACCTATGCACAGTAAACCTGTTATGGCCTGTAGTACTGGTCATGAATAGTTTAGAGTTGGGCCAAGTTTGAATTTATTCTTATAATACTACCGCAATAAATCAGTTAGCTTATAGTTGTAATAATCCTCCAATGGCATGTAAACGACCTAGAAGAGAAGCGCTACTTGCTGCTTTGCGCATTTTAGGCGTAGAAGGTCCAGCAGTGATGAAGAAAGTGATGACACCAAGGAATAGACCACGAGGAATATTAAAAAATTGGTAAAAGTGAATTCGAATGACATTAAGAAATTCTTGGTACCATAATTAAATTCTATATGGGAATAATAAAGAGCCGACATGGCCATTATTGGGCACAATCGGAAATATCTAATATATAAATCTTCTTTATTTCAAAGAGTATGAAATGACTACCAAGGGATAGATTTCTAGCCATTATTTCATTTAATTCGCTTTTGTATTGAGAAGAAAACATCAAACAGTGAGCAATTGTAAAATCATAATAGCATATCGATACCTACATCACAATTACTATAGAAATAAAAATATTAACCTATAAAAGGGGTTTACTTACCATAATGCATGGGGCAGAATACCCAAAATATTAAATTACGATTTTTTTGCACAATTAATGTTGCCCTAAAATCATAGATACACACAAAATCCCTTAGGCCAGTGGTACAGGTCATCGGTTTATTAGCACGGGTGAACATTTTTGCTTATCGACTTGAACAGGTTAATACCTGCACAAAATATGTTTATGTAGTATGTATTTGGCATGAATTAATATGTACATACAAACATTAAGATGTTACCCTGTCGTTATATCCAAATAAAATTATCAATTGGGAGTTTATAAGTGTCGTTAAGTGCGAACTGTCGTTATATGCAAATTTTTCTATATGTAAAACAGGATTTTATTTTGGGAAATGAAGAAGTGTCGGTATATCCAAAGTCTACTTACTATGTATTAACAAAGATTCGCCTTTATTATTACATTTCGGTGATGAATCAATTCCAGCCTAAACTGTTCCTATTTTAGATAATATTCAGCGTCTTTTTTTCCGAATGAATTTTTCAATTTTGGAAAACTTTATTTCCTCGACATTTCTACCCAGTGGTAAAGCCGAAGTTGATTCAAGCTCGTTTGAGCTATCCGGACGAATCGAGCTCGAATCAACTTCGGCTTTACCACCTCTATTCTTAAAACATTAATTACCTACGTATAATTAAATTATCATCGTTGTTATCTCCGCATCTTAAAAGTAAAAGAATAGCAAATTTATACATGGGAATGTTGTTTATGGAGAATCATTTATTTATAATAAAAGTAAATGAGACAACCGTTCTGTTCTATTGGCAAGAGAAAAAACACTTAGCATATTATTATATGTAATAAGTAGTATATTATCTTTATAAATGAATCTGAAGATTACAATAATCATACCTATACATATTGAAAGACAAAGTTTACTACAATTAGTGACAATAAATTTGAACATAATGACTCGAATAATCAGGATACATAGATATTGCATAAAGATGAATAAATATTCAATGAGGACAGTAGGTAGAGGCATCTGATTTCAATAATTCTCTCACTGAAAGAAAGTATAGAAAAAGGGCTTTCTAACGATACCTGTAAGAATTATTAGGTATTTTGACGAAGACGTTTAGGAGAGGCGACAATGTGAAATGAATGATAGGAACAAACCATCGATATGCATTTCAATATGTTGACTCAATAGAAATTGAGATTCTGCTGCACTAAATGTTATGTAATCAGCATTAATACATCTAATAAGTTGCATTTCACAATTCTACACTAGATATTATAGAGCTGTTGAGCAAATCAGAAGAGATTCGCAATAACAATTCAAAACCAATGTGTAAACAAAAAGTGAACATAAAAATACGGGTCTCCCGAACTTTTTGTAACGAGAGGATATACACTTTTGAATATGGTAGCTTTGTATCAAGGTAACCTTAGTTGGAGTATATAGCTCTGTATCAAGGTAACTTTAGCTGTAGTTAGCTCTCTATAAAGGTAACTTAAGTTGGTTAGCTTTGTATCAAAGTAACTTTAGTTGAAGTTAGCTCTGTATCCAGGTAACTTTGGCTGGAGTTAACTTGCATCAAGTTAGCTTTGAATATGGTAGTTATAGCTAGAGTTAGATGTTTGGTATGAACCTGTGTTAAGCACCAGTGTTTAAATGGCTCTTGTACATAATTGCTACTAAAAATCCTCCAAACGAAATCCCCAAGTCTAATTGTCTTAGTAAAGTTTACCTCAGGAATTGGAACTATGTAATCAACGAACAAATACTATCAATGAAATAACGAAAATTATGCACTTTTTCAAAATGACAACAATAATATAGCCAAAATATATCAATAAATATAAAGATACGCATTAATTTATCATTCGAAAATGAAGTTTAAACCATAGAGATCAAATGTTTCAGTCATTCCTTATTCTCTAGACAGAACTGAATGAGAGGTACAGATGACCCAGACCTTACACTCACACATTCCTATCTCCTCCGCCATAATGAAAACACAATTATCATCACCACTAAACTGATCGATTGATTTTAATAATTCTTTAACTGAAGATAAGTTTAGAAAGATAGCTCTTTAATAAAAGGAATTTATAAAAACATAACCCTCACAACTTCCTGGAGTACGAGAGAGAGAGAGAGAGAGAGAGAGAGAGAGAGAGAGAGAGAGAGAGAGAAAGAAAGTGTGTGTGTGAGAGAGAGAAAGTATTCCGATCTCTATGGTGTAAACAGACTAGTACTTGATTTATTCCGAATGTACTCATTTTTAGTCTTTCACATTGAAAAGTCGTAATAGGAAAGACCAATTTTAAAATTTAATCGTTCCAAAATTGAAGATATCGAAATATTTTCGTGAAGAGATTTGACTTTGAGATAAAGAGTGATAGTCGCTCCAGCATAAGATACATCCAGATCTGTGGAGAGAATTATCTTGGCTTGGATTTCATCATGTTGTTGAGATCGACAGTGTCGTGTTTCAGTCTCAACCGATAAATATGTTGCATCAGAGCTCGTCTAAAATCAGATAGAAATCAATAATGAATAGGTACAGTTTAAATACACCTGAAACAGATCAGGTTATTATAGATGGATTTAACTGAAACTTCAGATTAACACGAGATAAAAGGAAAACGTCTCAACTTATTAAATATCTATTCCGATAACAAGGATAAAAATCTTATATTCTAACTCTTGCAAACTTAGTTCTGATATAAATAGAAAAAGGAGATAGACAATCTCCCTGTGGTACACCTGTAGGAATGAATTGCCTGAAACGGCCTAGAAATAATATCATATTATGATCAGGATCAATATTTTCAATCGTGAATCGAATGCAATTAGTAAATTGTTAATATTTCTAAGTGATTCTCAATTGATAATTTTACTAACATACAAGCATACATAACTATTCCAAATTATTGGATTGTTTACATCATAACTGATAGATGACTGACTGAACAATAACATTATGACTTGCCGTATAAATACTCTGTTAATCTGTATATTGACAACAACTATAACACTCACCTATCTTCAGAAGACGTTACTCCAATCATACTTAATCTATCTTCAGTCATCGCACGCAAACACCGACCTGAAGAAATGTCAAGAAGTCTTGTTGAACACATACAGTATAACATGTTGATATTCACAGACTTTGATATTTATGTATTGAATTGTACGGTAACATATATATAATAGCGTACAACGTTATAATGATCTCCAATAAATTTGCGCGCCAATATTCCGATAGACAAAAGAACAAAAGTACTACAAAAGTAACCCCAACATATTAGTATCTTCTTTACTGTAAATGTTGGAATACTGTTGTCCAATGGATTCCATTCATTGATTGTCCTTACAGCTTTTTCGTGGCCAACTAAAGGCCAGAAAGCTATTTGGACTACAGAATAAGTACGCGCAGAGAAACGACTCTTACTTGTAGATATTGTATTTGTATATCGATTAGTTCCTACCAAGCGTCAGAAAATCCTATCTCCACCATTATAAATTGGTGAAGTTCAAACTATTATAACGACGATTTTACCAAATTGAAGTTGAAAAAGTTAATGATTTAAAATTTATAATTCAGTATGATGCAAATAAATGTGTTTTCTTGAGTAGTATAGTACATTCACAGCTTGTAATATTGCAATCTATTTCACTACACGAGAAATGTTTTTGTTATACCTATTGATTCAATATTGATTTCAAGCGTTTACATCATTGAAAGAACCTACACTTTTCCAACTTTAATTTGGTAAAAGTTTTTAAAATCGCTCATTGTGCTTCGTCGCTATAACAGTTTGAAATTACTTTTCTCTAACTAAACTATAGCGGATTACATTCAGTTTTAACATAAACGAAATTGCTTACCTGTAATACTGTGCTTGTGAAATAAATGGGAATACGTCTCTCCCTCGGGTTTTGCATGTCTATGCAGCCATTTCAATACATCATCTACAGTCCAGAATATTACCGGTTTCGCGCGTCTCTGTTTCTAAGAGTTTTGTTAAATTAAACATATTTATTAAAATGAATTATTTTTGAATACAATTGTTTATGATTATAAAATCATTGAAAAAAACTGTCGGCTTGATGAAACATTTATTTTATCAGAAAAATTAACAACATTAAATTTTTTAATGAACTTAGAAAAACTGATAATTAGATCCCATTTTCGTACGTATACATAATAGATGTTTGCATATCGAACTGTTTATTACTAATATTAAATCTTTTTATAAATAGAATTAAATAATAAAATTTCGTCAATTAAGTTGAAAGCACAGTATTTCTGTGACGTGTAGTATTCTACATTTCCGAGTATCATTATAAATAAATAATATGATATGCCGATAGATCAATGTTTTAATAGGGAGAAAATGGGTCATCTGAACAAAAATAGATACATTCCAAACATCATTAGCCTCTAAATGCTACAGAGAATAGGTAGCGATCATCACAATGCTGGGTAATCTGGTAAATTTATTTCTAATACACAGTATACTGCAAAATAAATTAAAACATCTATAGGCACCACATTCTTATAACTCTCAAAAAATATTACAGATATATACAAAAGATTACACGCGGCTGACAAATTCCTATATCCGCCATTATAAAACTATCAATTTCAATTTATCGACTCCCCTAAACGCCTTACTCTGATTTTAATAATTCTTATAGGTTATCTTTGGAAAGCGCTTAATGTATATGTATGTGCTTTCAATAAGCGAATTATATTAAAATTAGAGGTGACATTTTAGGAGAGGCGATAAATTGAAATTGGCGGAGAGAGGAATTTTTCAGCCGCGTGTAATCTACAACCATCGATATACAGTTCATTTTGAGAGTGAAACCTCTGTATTATTGTTATTACTCTATGATATTGGCAGCAATACTTCTTTATATGACGTCATAACATCGATGTGACGCACCTGGCAAGTTTTACGTCAGAGTTAACTTCGAGTAAATAATTATTCTACATTATAAATTCTAATTGTGAAAATAATTTACACTAAAATGTCTCAATTCTTGCTTTAAGAAATTCAAACTTTCTTTGATTTATGAGCACCTATTTTTGGAGCAGGGTTCATATCTTTATGTATAAAATTGAATGATAGATGGGTTAATCTAATAAAACTACTCAATTTTAAATTCAATTATTTTGGTGCCACAAGGAATTATACTTATACAGATATTTTACCGGTATTTATATCTGTATTCTATGAAATAAAGAAGAATACATAAGTTTGAGAAGAAGGATTGTAATCTACACGTATTTAGGGAGGCAGAGTAGTAAGTTTTTATTCCCAGCTACTCTTCAGATTATAAATAATTATCAATAAATGAGTAGTAGATAGTTAGTTATTAGTAACAGACTCAAGTGATAAACTCAAGTATTAAAACATTTGATCAAATATACACGGTCAGTTTTGTTAATACATAATTTGAAAACAACCAGAATTTCGTGCAGCTGATGAGAAAATATTGGGTTCTTAATCTAAAAATATCATGTGTATTAGTATAAAGTTTTCAGAACTAGAATCTGCACAGCACTTTTTTCAGCTCACAGAACTTTATTATTTATTGAATTCAATACGTTTCTATTTTCTGGAACAAGATTAGAAGGACAGAGAAGCTTTTTCGTTCAGGAGTAAAGGTGGAATTTGTATATGCAGTGATGAGTTTTCTTTGTCGTTCACACAAGAATTTAATGTGGCTATCGGATGTTACGAAGATTGCCTCCTTGATACTGCTTGTTTTTTTAAATAAGACTTGATTGATCAAAACTAACATTATTATTAAGCAGAATTCCGCGGCGTAGTAATTACAGTAATACAATACAGACAGAAAGAATAGACACATATTTAGCATGAAGTCAATCTTTATCATCAAAGAACAGGTAAATGAATAATATTTACTTGCAACAGATAGCAAGTTAAAATAATGGCGATTATCTAGATCTAGACGAATTAAGCGAGTGTTACTGTATTTTCAAATACTTAATTAGTGTTTTCATTTTTATATGTATTTTAATTAAGTTAATAAGTTGACACCAGATAAATTATGCCTTAATTCATTTGATATGTCACCAATTTGACAACTAGACAAGACTTTCTGATTTGAAATATATGCACCCCAAATATATGTAATCATATTTTAAATTTAATTATAAACCAAATCTGATTCAATAGAAAGGACCTTAATAGATTACAGACAAGCATAGTTGAAACTGATAAGCTAAGAATAAAGGCTGAAACTTTGTGGTAAATTGCAGGTAGGAAAATATGTTCAAAGCGATGGTTTGAAAAACAATTAAGATTACAAAAAACCAAGCAGATAATTTACTTATCATGCCCATAAAAACAATAAATTTGTATCATTCTTGTCCCTCTACAAGAATATGTTAATGTATTCAAGTCCATTCAGTCTTATTCTAATTAAGTTAGGTAAATTGAACTAATAATGATTAAATTATCAATTCTGTAGTGGTAACTGACATACAACAGAATATTCTAGAAGCATTAACATTGGATGTTAAGAAATTAATCTGAATGAAGTTGATTTGTTTAGTAATGATTAATGCATCTAATACCTCTGACTATAACACTCCTAAATCAATGACTGTAACCCTTTAAATAGAGATAGGTTTATCTGTCATAAGTAAATTATACCTGAAGCTGGTATGTACAAAATTGAAGCAGAATCCAGAGAATTTGCCAATGAATAAAAGACTAATAGATCTAACCCACTGAAATGTTACAATTATAAAAAGACACCAAAATAAATTCAATTTTGTATTCATCTGAAGGGAATTTAGTCAGGTGAAATTTTAATGGAACACAAAGCCAGTAAGTAGCAGTGAAAAGATTATCAATTGTATTTATTCATGCAATTACCACTTTAGGACTGCCATCAGGCTACAAAGGATGACATGTTATGAATAAACAAAGTCTTTATAAATAATATTAAGATTATTCATCCTGCAAAATAAAATTAAAAGACACTTACACTATAACTTTCTGGAGCTAAAATAAATAAATTTATATTCTGATAAGATACCTTTATTAAAATATGTGAATGATGCATAATGAACTTTTCTGCATAATAATAGTTAACAATAACAAAATAGAGTTAATACTCCATACACAAAGTATTTACATTCTATTTCTTGATCATCTTTTGTAAGAATCAAAAAGTTGGTTTGGAGATTTTGTTAACTCAAAGTCATTATCTCAATATTATACCAAGTAGTCTTATGTTTTTTTAATAATTAATGACACTCTTAAGTGTACCCATTCAAATATACTCCCAATATAGGTAGGTATAAACTTCATACTTCATCTTATTTGGTATTATCATTGCTGCTTGTAATTAATATGCTATTCCGATTATTTGGGACAGTTTTATGTGTTAATGAAATTTTGGTAGGGCTTTTGTTTCCCAGAGTATTTAGAACAAATACAATTAAGTATTAAAGCTACAGAACTGAACATTTAAGCACTGACCAAAGCTGATGATGCAATGTGTCTAATTGTTAATAAACCCTGGAGTAGTCAGATGATTATAGATAACTTTGGAGTACAAGTCTAGTTACTTAACAAATTCTGGTGGATTAATATTGGATGTTAAGAAATTAATCTGAATGAAGTTGATTTGTTTAGTAATGATTAATGCATCTTTTAAGGTGAACATTTAAGGATTAAGATGTATAAAATTTAAAGCTTTTTGAATGATATATAAATTTACATTCTTAGATAGATGCCTTTAAGTAATCATAAATATTTTCAATCAATTACATTTATATACAAGATGGTGATGCAATAATTTTAACTATTTGATAAAGCATTGAATCACACTATTTCAATGATTAAAACAGTTCATGATTTAGAACTTATAACTGTCCTAAGTAGTCTGAATAACACTAAAGTATATTTATTAGCAAATTTTGTTAAAAAGGTTTGTCTTCGTTAATATTTTTAAAATAAAATAATTTCATTACACATGATATATTTTGTCCCTCTACAAAGTGATGAAATATATTGTGTAAAGAAATCATTGTTTGAGCAGATACTTTGATCACTTTACTTCATCACTCTATGCTGATAGCTAACTTTTTTATTTAATTGTCTTTAAAATGATGGTATATGTATTTAATTAATTAAATCAAATGCATCATAAAATGAAACTAAGATTAGCACTGCTGATAGGCCACAAAGTCATATACCATAGATACTTATAAACTGTTCCCATATAGATATATATGCAACTTAACCTAGACATTCCACTCTAGATATTTATCCCTTAAGAAATAGATCTTTGGCAAACCCTTACGGTTTATTTGTCTATGTTCATGACATTGATATAGATTATACATTTTATTATAGATTACCCTCCATTTCAAAGTTCTAAAATCTTTAATTTGCTTAGTAAATTAACATTAAGCCATAGCTACATATATCAACTGCAGTCAATCCAGTTGAGAATATTGTCTATTGATTAACATTTTATGATGCATTTGTTTTAATTAATTAAATACATATACTATTGTTTTAAAAAAATAAGTTCTGTCGCTAAATATTTTAATGGTATAATGAATACATATATTCTTAACTGGTTGACCAATTCGGAATCAGTCGACCAGTTAGGAATTCTTTTAAAATTCATATTCTGGTCGGACCGATTCGAAATTCACAACTCGGCGCCAACATTATATATATAAATGACACTTTAAATTGTTTATTCCTACTCCAACAACTTATCATATCTGTTTGAACTGTTTTCATGCATTTAAAATGTCTGTCAAAGAAGAGTCAAACTCAATTTTTACATATTATTAATTTTATAATAAGTAATAAAAATATGTATCTGTTTTTGTTTAACATATTGATTTCAAGGTTAATTCAATTTTAATACAACAATACTCTGAACTAAATATGACTATTTGGTGGCATGTAACGCAAGGAATACCCTAAAAAATCAACTTATTATCTATTAGATTATATGAAATATGATTTTCCTTTGTCAGAGGAATGGGCAATTCATAAAAATAATGTGCTTATAATTCCAAGACAATTTACTAATTTATATTAACTTAAAGCTGTATTACTTGGGGCACTTAGTCTATTTTCACTAGAAATTTTATTTTGATTTTTTTCTGAATCCATGGCAGGCATAATCCAAAATATTTGATATGACAAAAAATTTGATATGATTCTTCGGTTGTTTGAATTAAGATTTAGCGCTATAAATTAATTGATGGGCTAAAATACATTTTATAAGCTCCAAAACTGAAGAGTCATTTTAAAAATTTAAAAAAATATATAACAATTTGTAGTTTCAAAGTTTATGACATTTTTTAATAAACAAATATTTTCTCTTTCTCTGATTAATAATTTACTAACTGAAACTAAATTTTCTATCCTAATTTTTGGGTTTTTTGTAGAGTGATTGTTTTTGTTATTTTGTTTCAGATATTTGTTATAACCCAGCGGCAAAATACGTCAAATAACTTTGTAAAGTAATATTGGCTAATATTGTTATATTATTATGGTGTATATATATATTTTATAGGAAAATATACTGGTGTATTTTGATACACAGTACTTTTATTTTATAGCTGTTTCGTGTATGAAATAATTCTCTCTAATTACTTTTGTAGTTTTTGCTTTTTAACCTTTTATATTTTTACTGTATAGTATTTACTTTTATTTCATAGTTGTTTCGTGTATGAAATAATTTTCTCTCTAGGTACCTATATTGTTTTTTCTTTTTCTTTTATATTTTTACTGTATATTACACTTTAGTTTTTATTTGAAATAAAAATTTTCTTTTTGTCATCTAGTCACAGTGGGAAAAGGTTGTAAATACTGTTATTTTGTAATTTGTATTTCCCGAACTAGCCAGATTATACAAACTAGCAGGAATAATTAATGAAACACAGACACCGAACTAACTGGGATATTAATCAGTATGCTCTGAAGAATATTTATACTAAATTTTATTCATAGA
>JAYJLU010007781.1:3549-17641 GCA_036873645.1 Minona dolichovesicula | reverse complement strand
TACATATCTCCTCAGTTAACCACGTGAAAAGAGCATATGTATAATTATTGACTCTAACGTGGGAACACAAATAATATCTCAGCAGAGAAGAATGATCTTCTGAATAGAGGATCATTTCATAAATTCCACAACCAATTACATAGGTATGTATATACATAATATTGTATAACCTATCTACATTGCTATTCAACATTTCATTCCCGAGAGTACTTAGCCGGGATTAGAACTCTCGATCCCTGGATTGGATAGGTGGCCAAGCGTTCTAAACCATTCGGCCAGCGCTCTCTACATAAGAATGACAGCTTTGAAAGCTTTCTTATACTGCGTACTGATTCAACTGGATGCTGAATCAGACATAGAGATTACGTTGAACTAACCACTTCACACTGCTAGAGTCAAGAGGAGATTAGCACACACGCCAGCTTAGCGTAGAACAAATTAAATTTTAAAAAGTGTTCACCACTGCCGATGTTAGGTTATACGTACATATATAATATAAGGTACACAAAATATGAGTTGAGCAAAGAATGAAATCAACATGATAAAAAATACAATGTACCTATAAAATAGTGAATAATATTACTACACTTGACTGACTACTTCAGTAATAAGATGATTAATATATTAAATACGACTATTTCACAGAAATAAAAGAACACTATTTTGGTCTACATTGCTGTTTATATAATTCATCGATTATAAGATGTATGTCATATTAAATTATGATTGTATTATGCTATTATTGTGTGACATTCTTAAGTGTTTTTATTATTAGTAGTATAAAACAATTTTTATCACCTATAATATGAAAGATAAGGAAAGACGAAGTGAGCTACAAAAGATTAGATCAAGAAAAGACGAAATTGAGGACAAAAAAGCGTGAAGTTGAAGTGGCAACGATAATGATTTTATTTTTGCAAAAAGGTCATTCTCTCGCATCTTAAATGTTTCATGCCAAATCAATAGAAGCCGAACAACTCCGAATGCAAAAGGAAAGCTATGGAAAAGGCTGCCTCTTATATGCTAAGACAAGCCGCTTCACTCAAAAGAAAAGCTGGTAAGGACCGAATGGATTCACTTCCAAAAATCCCCAAGAAATCCAAATAGTGTTTTGACTACGATTCTTATATTCTCCTTACCTTTGCATACTTACTACGTTTTTATCTAGTAGTGTATTTTTTTATTGCTAGTCATTCATGTCCTAATGTCCTGGGTATGACGCTAAACTGCTGCAACCACTATTAATTAAGTTTATTGTGCAGTCTTTTTTCTTTTGTTCACAAAAAGAAGAAGACATCTTTTCAGAATGAATGGATAGACAAATTGAATGCTGCGTCATGGCTTGCACCCAGTAGTGAAAGTAAATCAATTGCAACTTGCAAAGCGTGCGGTATTAATTTCACTGTAAATAGTAGTGTAATCACAGCATTTTGTCATATAAGAGTTCATAAATTCTAAATTTATACTTATTAATAAGATTGCAAACTTTATTCTTATCTAAACTTTTAACTT
Organism: Minona dolichovesicula; assembly: GCA_036873645.1. Lineage (NCBI taxonomy): Eukaryota > Metazoa > Platyhelminthes > Proseriata > Monocelididae > Minona > Minona dolichovesicula. The sequence continues at coordinate 16,129 of JAYJLU010007781.1, read as the reverse complement.
CATTGCATAGTTATACCTAAATTCACTTATAGATGGTTAGTTTTACTGCCATGCTTGGAACGAATAGATGAACAATGGAAAGTTTTGTTGGCCTTGTTCTTAACAGCGCATCAAGATCTTGGATCTTTTCGTGGCAAACGAATTATATATCATTACTGAAACAAACAGGAACTCGTATAATTTGTGTCAAATTTGTCATACATGTTTTGAAAATCAGTGCAGTATTTGAACAACTATTTCAGAAGGTAGGTATGTATGGAATTACAGTTTTATTTTACTACAGTTTTCTCAATTATCTTTTCAGAGTTGATGTTGATTCACAAATTACTACCTCATATGTTTTCATTGTTAATGACGATTGCTGTCCAATTTGTCAAATCAGATGAATTGCGAGACAAGAAAATTTGGGAAATCAATTTCACAGACACTTCGATTTATTTACCGTCAAATGAAATGCTTCTGGGGGAAGATGGCAAAGCGTTGATAGAACAACAAAACAAAGAAGATTCACAATTAATATTGTTCACAGTATGCATATTGACTGTTTATTTTATGTTTTAGCTCCTGCTTTCTTGCAAAGAAGCTTCTATTTCGAAATGAACTATACTTTCCCGCTTAACTTTTCTGGACATGACTGAAAAGATTGATTGAAGATATTTACTAGCTTTTGTTGGATAAAAACTTCCAAATGTTGTGCCCAATATAATTGATTTGAAGACGGAAATTCGTCATTTCAACTTGAGAACATGGTCTACAGACAATACTCTCGTCAAAGATCCACCAATGGCTTGGTACAATTTATCAAAGAATGATAATGATCAATTTGTGATAATTATGCCGTCTAGCTTTGGTTTGTTGTACTCTATTCCATGGAAATTCCGATGCAGAAAGAAAGATCAGCAAAAGCCATGAAATCGATGATGATGAAAAAAGGAAATTGTTTATCAGGTAAAATTAAAGGAACTAGCACTACTCTATTCATTTCAAAGAATGAATCCTTATATAAGTTTTATTCTTCATTTCATTCTTACCTTTCTGTTTTTGTAATTCCCATCTTTTAGATCTCACATATCGAAATATTTTATTATCTCATAGTTTTCTTGAGGCACGCAATTTGTCAGCAGCTGATGTTTCAATTGAAGAGAGACTAATGAACTTGGGATTCAAAGTGCGCCCTGAATATCACCAAGCATGAGGCAAGCTAGCAGCCGAGAAGGCAAAAGAAGAGGCTAAAAGGCAGGAGGCAGAAGAACAGAAGCTGAAAGAAATGGCCAAACTCGACAAACAGAGACGTTCCAAATTGGATAAAGTGATTTATAAAGAGTGCAGTGGGCAAATAAACTGAAACTGGAAGCAGAAGCCAAGACACTAGAGGCAAAGAAACGTATGCAACAAGTCATTGATTGAAGATTTAAAAGTGGCACAAATGGCAAGGCAAGAAGCATGATCAGAACAAGCAAATTTTCATTATTTATTCTTTGTGGTGCTTATCTTAATAAATGATATTGTACCTTATTATATCAATATTTTCATATTACAGAATTGAAAAGAAATCTGTTGAAAGAGCAGTTACAAAATTAATGGAGAATGTGATTTGGGTAAAATGCCAAGTGGATACAATTCAGATGAATAAATTGTCTAAAGTTCCGAAAACACATTGACACAGACATATATTGTATATTCTCACTAAAAAAACTTATATTTAAGCTAACTGATTATTTGCAGTAAAAATGTTTGTAATTGTCACCTCCCAAAATAAATTTTTGTATAACCCTGTGATATTATTTTCATTTTGTGGAGTGGCAGCACCGGTCATAACAACAGAGCTGATTTGTAATTCTATGAACAGTAAAAGACTAATATCGATGTCAGGAGACAGTTGTGCTTGTAAATGTAGTCTGTTAGATTGGACAAGCCAAGAGAATGTATGCTAATGACAACAACTTCATTTGTTTACATCATTTGAAAAACCAAAACTTGTTTCCAAGCATTGAAGTATGTACATATGTTGTGATCCACCATATCAAAAGCCACACTTTAGTCAAGATAAACCACACACATGATGTAAGACCACTGCTTTGAGCAGAAGAGTAAGTGCAGTCTCAGTAGAATGTCCAGTTCTGTATGCTAATTCAAGACAACAAGATGTTTTCATTAAGGAATTTTCATCAATACATTTGGCAATAATATGCTCAATAAACTTGGACAGAAAAATTAGTCCTGAAATGGGATGATAGGTTGATAGTATGACTCCTGAGTGTGACTTTGTCAAGACCTTTCTTCTTTAATAGAGGTGTGATTGTAGCATGTTTTTCAGAGACTCAAGAAGCAGTCCTGTTTGAAAAGATAAGTTGACAATCTTACATATAATAGGAGAGAGCTCATTTGCAGGGTTTCCACTTGTCCGGATTTTTGAATTGTGATTTTAAGACATAGAAACAAGTAGGTGGGTGGGGGGCTTCTAATTTTTTGTTTGAAATTTTTATATTTCAGGTGTCCTGAGTGAATTTGCAATTTGTGATTTTGCGTGTTTATGTATTTTACGTGAATTACATCAAATTTCTTGAATTGTACATTTTCTTTTTCTAGGATATTCCTAATATTAATGTATGCATATTTTATCCTTGAATCGTAACCTTAATTCATCTTTTATTTTATTTATACTTTTTATGTTGCTCAATCCTATACTATGTGCGTTTTAACCACATTGCTCTCTGTATTTTATTAGTATTTGGCCATATTGATGTATTAATAAAAACCATCTAGAAGAGTAATTAGTCTATGGTCCAGACCATCCTTTAATTTTCTCTGCTTCGCGGCGATATAGGTTGATCGCTATGCTCGCAACCATGAGTCTGGGTTTTTTCTGTTAAGAGAGTGGGAACCCTGCATTTGTGAGGGATTTTAATGGGCCATTTTAATAACCAAGTTGGAATAGAATCCAACAGACTTATCTGGAGAGTGTTATTAACTTCTTCAATTGCATCAGGGGTAAATGAGCTGAGAAAAGTGGTGGTAGTAGTAATATTCATAGAGCAGGATGGATGAAATGCTTGGTGTATTTTTATTATCTTCTGCACATGATAATGAGGATTCATAATAAAAATAGTAAATGTTTGATCCATTTCCACATTTGAAAGGAATTTGAATTAGGATTACTAATGTCTTAAGTTCTTAAGATAAGATGCATGAGTATTAGATACCAACTTTACAACACTATTCCTATGAGTTTTGAAATTCACAAGATGATTATGGGATTGAGTGTGGTGCCATCACCATTCTAGACTATGCAGGGCTCAAAATTTACACACGGAAGATAAGTGTAGCTTGCTCACTGCATCACACCATAGTACACTGCTGATAATATGTAGTGGAAACGCTGTACAATTGTGCAGACAGCAGAACTAACCTTCATCTAAGTTTACCTGCTACGTCATAGTTGTTTCTAACATTCATATCTCTGATTGGTTAGAGCAGCTATCTTACTTTACTTACAATACAATGCTAACTGCTATTGAAATATATGTAAATTACATTAATTATGAAATTGAATTGCTCAATAACTATAGCAGATATTGAGGTGATTCTTTATTCATAAAAATGAGCGTGAAGAACTGTATGAACCATATAAAAATTATTGTTGGGCACTCAATAACAAAAATTGTTTATGCTGACTACTTTTTGGGAGTTTTTATCTGGTTTCCTATGCGCACTCAACTATTAAAAACACCTAAGAGGGAGTGCGTGTAAATTTTTTTATTTTTGAGTGCCTAAAAATGGTTTTTATATTGTTTATAGAGTTCTTCACACTCTGTTTTATGAATGAAGAATCACTGAAATATCTTCTATAGTTATTGAGTAATTCAGTCTCAAAGAAAACTAAATTTACCCATATTTCAATAGTCATCAGCATTTTTCTACCACCCAGACAAAAATCAATAAATTCTCTTTATAATGCGGAATTCTCACCTGTCCTCCATTTAGGTAGATTATAGGTCAATGTATTTATATAATTCATGGAATGTTTAATTAAACGATTATTATTATTTTATTACATACAACACCTACTCTTCATTTTATTTTCAAATGTTGGGCGTATAAATGTAATTTTTGGCGTGTACAATTTCTAAGACACATGCCCGGATGGCGTGTGAATAAAGTAGTAATTTAAGATGTACCAAATAAAGGATCAATTTATTATGCAATATTTATATTATTCCCACTAATATTTTCCATTGTAATTCCTGATAATTCCATGGAAATTTGAAAATAGTGTGGTTCCAAATTTTCATAGAGTCGAGTTATCTTTACTGGCATTATCCAATAAGTTCCATTGACAGCCCTCTCTAAAAATCACTGACTTCTGTATTGACTGAGTATATTAGAAAATAATATCCTCTAAATTGTCAATAAACCTGACTAAATAGCATATAGAGTTGTTAACATATATAATAAGTTATTGTAATTATCATCAATGGAAAGAATATACTCATTTTGTTTGGGTATTATTTTTATTTATTGATATTAACCTCCTAATATTGTAATATGTGTATGAAAAGTGAAAAATGTTATATTCTGTTTTCATATTTTTCTAGTTAATATTAAAATCACCAACAAGTAGTAACCAAGGTTTAGAAATATCCTTATAAAAGCAATTAGATTTGAATAATTAAAAATATTACAAATAATATCTACTTATCAATGGCTTTAATTCTACTTCATGAATAAAACATTGTTAATCTTGGAAATGAATTCCTGACCAAAAGAGTTCTTAACTTATTTAACCAATTCTCAACCCGAGCTTTAGAGCCTAAGCCAGAAATTGGTTTGAATGAGTTCCGCAGCAATGTATGTTTTATACCAAACTATTTTTACTTATGAAGATGTCCAACTATATGGAAAAATATATTCTCAATGAATCCCTTTTCAACTAACTAAAAGTCAGAAATTTATTTGATTGAGTTTGGAATTCATTTGGTCAGGAATACTTTTCCAAGAATAATTATACATATTAATATCACAGATAAATAATTTTAGACAATTAAACATATTAATGAAATGAAATAAAAAAGACTTAATCAGACTTCATAATTTTTACAAATTAACAATGAAGTTGCCTGTTGATAATCATTGAATGACCAGGAAATTATATTTTTACTACTTTTAGAGATTTAATATCAAATGTTATTAATTATGAATAAAAATAGTCCTTAACACAAATATCAATTCAATAAGTCAAAATTCTAAACAAATTACAATTTTTGATCCAGAATAGTTTTGAGTCGGTCTTGAGCGAAAATTTCCCTCAAATGAGAACATTTTTGTCGTCTTTAAAAAATCTGGATATAGAAATTTACAAACGTATCACCCACTATTCTATCTATACTCAGCGAAAATTTTAAAGTGTGGTCAGAATTCCGCTTTTAATTGTTTATATATACAAATAGTATAATTAAGCATACTTTACAAGAAGACAATTTGCTATTTTCAGTATCATTCTAGTTATACAACTAGAGTCCCATTTATATTCATCATTAAAATTTCTTAACTTTTTATTAAAGTGTACAAATAATACAATTCATTAGATCTTTTGGTTTTTAAAATTTTATAATAAATTTTATATTGTTTTAAAGTGTACAAATATTAACAGATCCATCAAATTAAATACGCTATGTTTTTATGTTGCCTATTGATGTGTTTTGAATTGTAATTTAGTAAATTAGTAATTGTATAAATTTTAACTGAATAATATATAATCAAGAAATGTTTCCTGTCTTTCCAGATATGACTCTGATTGTTTTTTCTGCATACTAGCATATAACTTTGAGTATAGATTTGTGTATTTTACATATTGGTAGACCAATGCACAATGATCAATATCTTCTATCAAGTGATCTTTTTCTCCTTACTGTAGTCTACTGCCTTTGTATTTTGGGGAACAGGTCAACTCACACATAATCAACTGTACATAGGTGATCTAGTACAAATTCAAAAAATGATTCTACAACTGCAGTAGTTGTCTGGTTGATTTGTACTTTTAATTAAATATCTATCAGTGGTGGATCTTTGATTTTTAAAGGAGGAGGGGGGGGGGCTCAGAATTTTTTTTTTGGTTATTAGTCACATGTGTTTACCTATAGATCCCAGAAAAATGCCCCCAATAATTTTGAATGTCATGATTAATTTACAAGGGCCAGCCAGATATCTGCTCTCATGCAGGGATCTTTTCTGTTGCTACTTTGAACAAGATATTGTGCATGTCAAACTCAATTTTGGAGTGATTTATGTGTAAAAATATTTTTACAGGATATCTTGTGGATGACAATGTCATAGAAAAAGAACACTCTCATGTCTATGTTTTCATAGGATTAGAAATGTCATTCATTTTAAATCAATTCATATATTGAAAATTATATTGTTTGTTTCTTCTAACAGTATTCTTGTTTAAAACATTTTTAATGCTCTATTACCTATGCAAGTTCACATGTACAAGTTGACCCATTTATATTTTTTAATATATCCTTAATCACTACTATGTATTCAGAAATGATTGAATTAAGCAACCTTCAAACAATGAAAACTATACTGTATATATTTTCACTCTTCTACTTTCATTTCCTACAAAGGTAATAGTTACAACAGCCATTGATAAGTTTTGTCTATACTGTTTTTGGTTCATTTTTCATGAACCAAAAACAGTGAAGACCATTACAAGGATTTTGTCAATACTATCATAGAATATTCAAAAAATGATGTCATGATAGAAACCTCCAGTATATATCCATACTTACAGTAAAATGGTCTTTTCATGTCTGAAGACTTAGAATACCTTTTTGTGTATTGAAATATTGCCATTACTTAGAACAAAATGATGCCACAGAGGACAACAGCAAGGCAATCCAGAAAAATTTGTAATCCTGACAATATATATTTTAATAACAATAAGACTATTTGAATTCAGGTCAACATTGTATCTAATATGTCTTTACTTCACTGGTGGTCTAGGTTGGGTCACAAGGAATACAGTTGCCTTGTGATGGTTCAAGCACCTATGCAGCAAATTCCCTATATATATATTCTATTTCCATTAGAACTGTCATTTTAAATCAATCTTTTCTTTGTTTGTTGCTTCTAATTGTGTTTATTCCTGTTTAAAACACTGTTTTTGGTTTTTAATGCTCTGTTACAATTTTATTTTTTCAAGTTTACCTGGTGAGTAAGTTTATTTTAGTTTTTAAGTGTCTGCAAAGATTTTGTGAGAGTAACCCCCCTTGTAATAAATTGTTCATAGCGTAAAAATGTGGTCTCCAAATTAATGTGACTCACAATCGAACACCACGCACAATAATGAGGATGCTCTGTGAAGATACACAAGTTCACCTAGTGTGAAGTGACTTAGGTATGAGTTGACTTGAGTACAAGTTGACCTGTTCCCGACTCTTTTGCTCTATGATCAAAATGACAAGACCTATAAAGGCAGCAGCCGGCTTTCTGCCAACCAATGATACCTATAGAACTAGTGACCTACATTACTATTGATTTACTAGTTTTAGCTAAATGGTGCTAACTTGTTGGACCAGTATTCAGCCTTGTTAAAGTTAGTAACTAATCCAGACCAATTGCCAACTTGCAATAATTTGTAATAGCTGTTAAATCTGCTTATAACAAGCAAATTAATTATAAGTCATGACAAAATTTGTATATAAATACATTTATAGGAACTTTGTCTCTTACAAATATTGCCACAACAACCAAACCTTTGACTAAAAACCTATATATATACTTTAAGTACAGTAACTATATATATATATAGTTGTAATTTAGTAACATTCATGAAAAGATTAACAAAGTTCATCAAGTTTTAAGTTTCACTTTATTTTTGGCCATGACTCTAATAGATTAATTATAGCACTATGTTTGATTTGATTAGATTAACCTTAATTGGATTACATAATTGTTTTGGTGATTCTTGTCATATTGGTGTCACATCAACTTTTCAAGTGTCATGATTGTGGCTATTTCGAGTAACTTTCTACTAACCAAGTGGTAGTCATTTCATTGAATGACAACCGTGTAATAATCATGCAAGCAACTTTGAATCAACCAGACCTTATTACAGCAATGTTCCTATCTTTTTGGCCATAACTATAAATAAAAATAATTTTCATATAGGATTATTAGATCTTCACTAGAACAAATGTTTTATAAAAATTCATGAAAAAACAACCCCAGATCAGACAAATGCTCAATGGGTCACTATATCCTCAGGCTATAATAAACCGATTTTTTAAACATTATTTTTATTTTCTCAAATAGACCTATATGGCAAGAATCACCAAAATATTATCATGCATATTATCCTGAACAATATCCATTTAATGATAAATATGCATTTTGTTTCCACACAATCTTTGACCTTTTTGGATTTCATTGAAATTCAACACACTGATATTTTCAAAGCATTGGGAAATAACCCATGTTTCAAAGAGTGTGCGTAAACATTGGTGAAATCTATAAATTAAAACATAGATTGTATGGGAATGTATATTAATTCATTTTCTTAACATAACCCCATTATCTGCCTTTTAAGCATCAAAGATAAAATTCTACCAATTTCTGTGATTAATTTTAAATTAAAACCTAAAATGAATTTTAAACATTTTTTACAGTCACTCAGCATGATTTACTCCTCACACAATGGAATTTGAACATTACTTCTCTTCTGACTATACATAATTGGAAGTTGGTTGTTTACCCTGTAAATATGACTTAGTAATTAATTGCCTTAGACAGTTCCATCTTACATCACAAACACTTTTCCCATAGCTGTTAGCCTTCAGCCTCATAATCAACTTCATGGAAACAGAGTCAGATAAATGGTCAAACAAAATATCTTCAAATTATGAAGATAAGTGCCAGAAATTTGACCAAGATAAGGTTGAATTGTTACAATATGAATCTGTTGTTATTCTTTGAATTTTATGTAATGTAAAACTGTTGTTAATTATGTACCTATGGAAATGTTAATTTCTATTTATTTTTATTTAGAATAAGGTGACTTGCTTCAATCAACAGCAATCATGACAACTTCTATGACCAATGTTAGGAATGTTGAAAAGTTAAATGATAAAGAGCTGCAATTAAATCTCTCTGGAACTCCACAGTCTTGGCATTACCAATATCGTAATAGTGCTTGGATTTTCATTGGAGGACTTTCTAATCGTCTTACTGAGGGTGATATAATCATAGTTTTCAGTCAATATGGTGAGGTGGTGAATATAAATTTAGTGAGGGACAAAATTAACGGTGCATCTAAAGGTTATTGCTTTCTATGTTATGAAGATCAGCGGAGCACCATTCTTGCTGTTGAAAATTTAAACAATATCAAGGTAAAAAATATTTCGCTCATCTTTGATAAATGAATTCGGAAAATTGAATCCATAATCGCTAATTTTTAAAGCTGTAATGTTAGCTACTTATTTGATATTGTTTATCATTGTCTATTTGTTTTAGATTGATGACCGGACTCTCCGTGTTGATCATGTGGAAAATTATAAAATTCCTGAGCTAAAAGAAAGTCAAGCACAAATAGATTTAAAGCGGGAACTTCAATTGCGCGGCTGCGCCCCCGATGTGGTGGATGAGATAAGAGAATTGGAGAGGAAGAAAAGGGAATTAGAAGCTCAACTCAAACAAACTGAGAATGAAGATGTTGATCTAAATGTTCGCGACTCTGCTACTACCAATGAGAAATCCCGCAGCCAGAGTCGGTCTCATCCTCGAAAAATTGACAAAAAGCGGAAAAGACGAAGTAGTAGCAGTACCGGACGAGAAGATAATTCTCCTCCTCCACCACAAAGGAAATCAGAACGACCTGATCAGGAGCGACCATACAAGAGTGGTTAGCGAATATATTGTTATTTCTGTATAATATATTTAATACTCAATCAATGTTCTTCATCATTGAAATTATTAAATCATAGCGAAGAAACAGATACACGAGCTATAAAAGCTCAGATAAACGAGAGATATTAGAAATAAAGTCCCAATTGCCATTTTCTTTTAACTATTGCCTCCACATGATAGCAGTTTCTCGTTAAATCCGAGTAAAGACAGTTTGACAAAAATCGATTTAGCGACGTGCTGAGAATTTAGTTTAATGACTGCAATCATAGAGTAATAACAGTTCTTGACTCTCAATACCAGATATTTGTATTTGTATATCGATATTTTCCTACCAAGTGACATAAAATCCTATCTCCACTATTATAAATTGGTGAAGTTCAAATTGTCATAGCGACGGAACTCAATGGTGGATTTTAATATTTTTTTACTAAATTAAAGTATAAAAGGAGCGCTTTATGAAGATATAAAATTTATAATAATAAATTAATGTGAAAAAATATCTATCTTGATAGAACAATAGCTTATTTCATAATTGTTTTCATATCATTTTGTTCAATCTCTCTATCACTAACATCACTAACCAAGAACAAATATATTATACTTTATTATGAATTTTATATTAAAAAGCGCTCTTTTATACTTTAATTCATTAAAAGAATGAACTTCACCAATTTATAATGGTGGGTATAGGATGTCACTTGGTAGAGAAATATCGTATGTACAAATATGTATCTGGTATCGAGAGTCGGAACTCACTCTTTGTAACTGTTATTAATCTATGATTGCAATGAACTATTAATTTTATCCGTCATACATCTTCTTTGAAAATATCTAAAAACACTCAAATACTAGTCATTACCCTGAGAATACTACAGTTATACATATATATGTTAGATCTTACAATTCAAACAATTAGATGTAAGGACAAAAATTAGAGTAACAATTGTCATAAATTGATTTTTAATTTTTTCAGAAAAGAACTTTCAACGCTCCAGTAGAGATCGTAAATATTCCGGCGGAGAATCAACCTATCCTCAAAATAAAAGGAATTTTGAATATAACAGAAATCGTTCAGATAGCGGCAATAATTCTTCCTCTAATTTCGTGTCCAAAGTTACCCCACGTTATGGTGCGAGCTCTTATTCATCCAATTTCACTTCTAAACCACGTGGTTTTCGACCTCGTGGTGCTGGCTTCTCTTCTTCTACGTCGTGGTCTTCCGGTGCTCAATCCCGTGTGAAGGACACCAGTAACATTCCCAAATCAGGCGACTATCGGGAAATTATCGAGAAGTATCGCGCCAGTATGGCCCACCAACGCCCACTACCCAGTTCATCCAGAGACAAATTCCGCTATAATAGAAGAAACGACAGGTCATGAATGATGTCCTGTGCTGTGCTACAGACAAAGTGACGCGATAGGGATTTTTTTTATTTTGTTTCAATAATAATGGCAGTTTTTCTATTTTGTTTAAATAGTGAAAAATGTTAAATTCAAATTATACATGCGACATATTGGGATTTGATTTGAAATCGTTCTTTTTAATTATTTAAAAAGTTGTGATCCTTCTTTTCTGTGTACAGAAAGTAATTGTATTGTTTGTATCTATTTGCGTCTAATTTTCTCTTATTTAAATGTACATAATTATTTTGTTTAGATAGAAATTCATGTTCCTTCGTTAGAATCATTAATGGCTTTACCCATACAATTACAGTTTTTAGCCTACTCGGAGTTTCGATTCTACATAAATATGCATATCGATGGTTTTGTTAAACCACGGCTCACAAATTTCTATCTCCGTCATTTTAAAACTACCAATTTCAAATTGTCGCCTCTTATTCTACTAAACGCCTGTCTTTAGAAAGCGCTTAATGTAAAAAAATGAGATATTGGGAGGCGACCATTTGAAGTTGGTGGTTTTATAATGGCGGAGATGGGAATTTGTCAGCCGTGGTACTACATATTATAACAAATCCATCGATATGCATTTTAATATTATGTGTGTCGAAACTCTGTGTAACTGTTATTACTCTCAACATTGCCTCATGTAAATTCTCAAATTTAGTAGTGTTTACTTGTGGTTAAGCCAGTGAAACATCAAAATTTATTTTCTTTACCATCAGTAGGAATAAAGATAGGTATATATATATATATATCAATTCTTCTATCTGTTTTTCTTAAACTATGATATCCATGCACTCATTGTTATGTAATAATTAATTTATATGAAGGGGAAGTTTCTGTGTTGAAGTGTATTTTAAAAGTTATCTTGTAAATAAATAAATAACCTTTAATTCAATTGTTTATCTATTCATATTTTCATGTTTTTTATTACTTTTTAATGTCAATAATAAATCTTATTCATTTTTTGAAGAAATTATATTGTCCTTGATTATAAAACTTTGATTGATATAATGTGTTTGTTGTTTTGGGGGAATTCGATAAATGAGAGATAATTTCAAGACAATTACGATATCTATTGTAGCTAATTGTGATTACATAAACGGAATCATAAGTATCAGTTTGAATATTGATTGATCATTGTATATATCAAATTGTTCCATGTACATACAACCGATCGATACAAGTAATGACTCTTTCAATCGTTACACTACGCTGTGAAAGTTAGAAAATCTCACTCACAAGAATGTTTGCCATCCTTTTTTCTCTACAT
>JAYJLU010007559.1:0-10610 GCA_036873645.1 Minona dolichovesicula | reverse complement strand
TTGTCAGCCGCGTGTAATCTACAAACCATCGATATGCATTTCAATATTTTGAGAGTGGCATCTCTGACTAATTCTTTTACTCTGTGGTTCGTTTAGTATTGAATGAAAAAACTACTACACACTTGATGCAAACGAATATTCACGATATGATATAAGACGGATGTTACAATTACAATTACAATATTAGACAACATTGGCCTTAGTAGCTGTGACCAACCAACTTTTTCTGATTAAATTTGCAGTTATGAGAAATTAAAAAGCGATTAATTTAAATTTTTGATAATATTTCCTTAATGATTTTGACTGTCATTAAACTTTATCATCACAAAATAGTTTGAAATTAAGGAGGCAACTGCTTGGTATACTTAATATCGTATTGACATATTGTCATCTATCAAAATGTTGACAAATGATTTTCTTTATTGAATGCCTGATCACAATAATCATATTATTGTTGAAAGAATAGAACTTCAAATTTCTACCACCTATGCTATAAATTTTAGATTTTGGTGTGTGGATTCTTGGGTGGTATTTATCTTAGAAGCCGGAGTCGATCTTGCGTGAGTAGAATATATTTTAAAATGTTAAAACCTAACATTTACTGTCACTATGCATTTATGTGACATCAATCGTTTTTATGCTTGGTGTCATTCACTTTTAGAAATTAATTGATCTGAAAGGGGAAATTTGGCCTGATAAATGGAGCGCAAAATATTATAACTGAAATTTAAAAGAACATCGTAATGAAAAGCTTTATAACTATACCAGCAATCTACTTATCATCACCATCATCTCCATGCCTAGAGCGGGCATGGCGATGGAACACTTTGCAAGACAGTCAGTTCTCCATCTCTCAATAGTTTTGTTCAGCTTTTCTTTCTGTCCACGACTTTCAGTTGTCCATTATCTGTCTTCTGGGTCGTCCTTGTATCTCTTTACCCTGAGTCTGCAGGAGAGGTATTTTATGTATTTTAGTTCGCGTTTCCTGTAGATGCGCCCCACAAAACTCATTTGTCTCTTGATTAACGTTTTCACGAGTGCGTGTACCTTTTCATGCAGTCTGACCTGTACCATACCATACTGTGTCATTTGTTTCGTGATTTGTCTATTCGCAGCTGAGTAACATAGCACAGATCAACCGTAGCTTTTTAATATTCTGGGTGATATCGATTTAGAACGAAGGATACTGTCCATTTTAATGTCTTGCCTGGGCAATCCTGGATTTAATGTCTTCCCAACATCGACCATCTGAGTTAATTTTCGATCCTAAATAGTTAAAACTGTCGATTTTAAGAACCGTTTTATTGTTTATGTTGAGATTGCTTTTAGGTATTATGGGTTTTCTTGAAATAGTCATACAGAAAAGGTTTCTTGCAATTAAAAGTTAAATTAGGTTGTCTTCTATAACTCCTTGTTGAAGTCTTCATTTAATTTTAATCCTTCTTCTTTCTTTGTTTTAGTGCATCATTTATTTAGCAACGGGATGTTTGACTTTTATTTTCAACAACATCATGGTTCTCATCTCCACCATTCTCGTGAAAAATTACATTCTAACATTACAGTCACCGGTAAATTTAAAAACACTGAGGACTAAAGAAGTAAGTAATATATGTACATATCTATATGAAATATTCAGAAAATAGGAATTCACATATTTTGAATGTAAATGAATTTTAATTAATTGCATGACTAAAAGAATTCCTAACGACAAAAATCAAAGTTGTTAAACGAAGCTGATCACATAATTGATTCCACATCTCTCTAACAGTTAAAAAAATAAAAATTGATTTTCGATTATTATTTGTAACCAAATTGTGAAATTAATAATCAACAAAAATCTTTTGAATTTCTAGCATTTGATTTTTATTTATAATTTCCCAATCAATTGAAAATTTTGATTTTGTTTAAATTCTTAAAGAATTCACGGCAAGTCTTTCGTTTTTCGTACGTGAACATTTATTTACGAAAATTATTTTACTTATTTATGTGAACAGTTGATTTCAAAAATAACTTTCATATTTTGATAATAATTAAATTTGTTCAGCAATTATTAATATTATGAATATAATTACATATCTAGAACATGAAAAACCCGCTGGCTTAAACAAAAACAAAACTGACTTACGGAAGTAACACCATGAAACTGCAGTTATTCCTTCTGTAATTATCATCCAGTTTCTGTTAATCTTATTCTATAAGAAAAGAAAAGGATAAAGAATGGCCTAAAAATATTTTAAGACCAATAATGCAAGTCATGAAGAAGATGGCGATGGTGATTTTCAAGTTGAATCACTAACAAGTCTGGCCGAGGTGTTCTGAACCTCTTGAAAACGATTGATGTCACGTTTTGACAGATTTACAAGAAGTGAATTATGAATTAAATATGAATTAAACCTTACTTATAGTAGGTAAGCATCTGATGAGACACAATCATAGGCCGAAACTAGTGTAGAGAGATTTTACACAGGCTGCTTATTTGATAGTCAATGGTAGATGGAGGGTAAGGTCTAGAGCTTTTCTTATCCGGCCGTCCTCGAGTATGCCTACTCGGTCTGAAACACATGTCTTCCTCAAATTCTGCACGAAAAAAATTAAATCAATCCAACGTCGAGTGCTTAAAATTATTGCTGCCAACATTGCTTTTATGATGAAGCGATTTCTAATTTTAATCTTATTGATTTAAAGTCAAGACGGGATTCATTTTATCAGAAATATTTCCAAATAATTACTCGTGGCAACAAGGTCTCCGAGTTATTAAACCATCACAGACAGGTCCACTGATCTTCGCAGCCGATCGTTATTTAATTTCCGGTGTAAAACTAACCGGAACAACTCACTCACAATCCGAATTCACTCAAAAACGGATGATCTCAACTACCACTACACGAAAATCTCACGAGTTTCCACCATCTAAAAATGGCCCCTTCATCGCTGGTACCACTTATTTTGAAATTGAAGAAACATATAGGGCACTCGTCCGCATCAAGAAAACATCAACTGGACGACCAGACGATATTCCAAGCTGGTTCCTAAAGACCTTCGCAGATTACCTCTGTCGACCGATCACTGATTTATTTAATAAATCGCGACACATCAACTGTCCCAAACAAATTTCTCTATCAAACGATTGCCAGTATGCTTTCCGGTCTAGCTGGAGCACAACAGCGGCCATTATTGCAATAATGCAAGCAGTAACTAAGAACATTCAAGACCATAAATACACTCAGGTCATAGTCCTAGACTTCTCGAAGGCTTTCGATACGACACTAGCCTTTTCACTAAGCTCAGCCATCTCAATCTATACCTGACGAAATCTATAACTGGATAAGAGTTTTTTACAAACCATTCGCAAACAACCAAATACCAGAAGGTTCTCTCTCAGGTCACAATAACAAACGCCGGAGTGATACAGGGCCCAGTCCTCTGTCCAGCAGCTTTCTCGGTCGTTGCCTCGGATCTTAAAGATTCCATACCGGGCAATCAAATAATAAAATACGCTGACGACACGAATGTCATAATTCCACCTGCAAACATAACTCTCTCGCAGATGGAAATCAATGATATTAGAATCTGGGCTGAAATGAATAACCTTAAGCTTAATGAATCTAAGTCAAAATAAATTGTCTTCACTAAGCCCAGACATAAAGAAGACTTCCTCCTCTCAACATAACCAGAGTCACCAATTTGAACATCCTGGGTGTTACGTTTTCTGATAAACTTAAAGTGACACAGCACATCAAAAACCAACTTTGCAAATCAACATCCCGCATCTACACAATGAAACTTCTCAAAAAACAGAGGCCTCCTTAATAAAGATCTTCATCTGGTCTTTAACTCTCTAGTAGTCAGTCGAATAACAGTCCAGCGTGGTGGGGTTTCGCTAACTCTGAAGACCGCGATAGTTTAGAAAAGTTTATTAAGCGAAGCATAAAATTCGGGTATTTTCGGACCTCTTACAGTCTCTGCAAAAACAGTATTGTACAAGCAGACAATAAACTATTCCGGAAAGTCATCTTAAACAAACGACACTTCATCCACATCCTTCTGAAAACCAACACCTATGAGGATCTAAATTTGCAATCACAACAGGCAGACCCTAAACCCGATCAACCAGAAGAATTTCTTACACCGCCTCCTTCATGATATTCATTAACTAAAATTTTAGCTTTCATTATTGATTTTATAACTGATATTCACTATCTATAACTATCTGTAAACATTTTGCGTGTGACAATTTGTTAATAAAGCCAATATTATTATTAGTATTATCTACCAGGCGTGATCACACATTCCATTTTTCAAATATGTAATAAATCAAAATTTCATTTCCCGAGAGTCGAGATTCGAACTATCGACCCGGCCCTGGATGGGTGGTTAAGCGGTGTCATTCTTTTGTAGAGAGCGCCGCTGGTCGAATGGTTAGAAGGCTTAACCGCCAATCCATGGGATTGACAGTTCGAATTCTTGCTATGTAAACTCTCTGGAATGAAATGAATTGATATTCCACATTTAGTCCATTTAATCTGTGAAATCAAAATATTTTCCTTTGTTGTGTTGATTTTGTAAATATTTGTAAATATTTGTAATTATAGGTTATGGATTTGGTGGCAAATTGTGGCCTCATTGCCATGGGTAGCCTATCTGCAGTGACTGTACTGATTGTCATATTGATTTTGATATCGGAGTTAAGGAGTAGAAAGGAATGTCAAGTGAGTAGTCATTGTTGTTTCTGTTGGAAATATTTCAATTAGGTATTAATCCATAAATTTCATCCATAAAACATCGATAAATCAAAGTGTGTTGTCATTTTGACATCAAAATCACCAGAACAATCCCAGCAAACTTTTGTCACCTACCTACTTGTTCTGTGAGCTACATCTGTGTGTATATTCTGGGAGTGAAAAAATGGAATAATCGAATGAACCTACCATAATGTAATCCAAGAGGGAATACAGAATGCTTTCTTTGTATATTTATTTATTCGCGTTAACTTATCCAGAACATTCTATTATTTATTAAGCTTGATAATAAATGGTAATAAAATTGTGTTTTATGTTTACTTCTATCCTTATGTTTTGTAAATATACCATAGATTAATAATAACAGTTATATGGAGTTCCGACTCTTGATGCTAAATATTTGTATATCGATTTTTCAGATACCAAGTATATGACAGAAAATCCTATCTCACTCATAATAAACTGACAAAGTTCAAATTATCATAGCGACGAAACACAACTGCCAATTTTAATAATTTCTTTTACTAAATTAAAGTATAAATGGAGTGCTTTTTAATGATATAGCTAATATATTATAGATACAAACATTATATAAAAATGTTCATTTGTTTCCCGTATATTTCCCAATAATGATAATTATAATTTTGTTCAATCAATTTTATTACTCAAGGGAAAATAATTTTGCTTTATCACTAAACAATGCTCTTTTTATACTTTAATTTGGTAGAAATATTATTAAAGTCGGCCATTGTGTTTCGGTTTCGTCGCTATGATAGTTTGAACTTTTCTGTTTCTTGGTATCGAGAAAACGACACACGGCTAAACTATTTTTTGTGAATAAATTGAATTAAGAACTTCACGCATTCTGAGATTTCTGAAGTACCCTTTCTGAGACTTCAATGTAACTTGTTTTGGGTCTGCCTGTACGAAAATGATTATGCTTGGGTTTCTCTATTCCCCTGGGATAACATCACATGCTATTTCTTCCGGGTGTCTCCAATACTGTCCTGCTATTTTGTATTTGCAAATTTGGTCTTTTTCTGATCACACTACTATAGCTGTAAGTAGATTGCCATACAAGAATTCATTTGTGTTGTTTTCAGCGCTAGTCTACTATTATTACTCTATGGTTTTCAGGATATGTTCTTTATCATTCTTAGGATTCTTGTGTATGTTCCATCAATTCTTTTCTCTAGAGATGTTGTTAGAGTCCACGTTTCACTTCCATATACATATAGTAAGACGGATTCAACTGTGGTTTTGAAGAGACGCAGTTTTCATGAGATTATTGTCTTCCAGATCATATATTTAGTTTGTGGCACGCGCTCCAAGCCAGTCCATTTCATATCTTACTCAGAGCTACTCATCCACTCTCCAAGGTATTTGAACTCGTTGACTATTTTTATTTCCTGAGCAGAGCGAGATTTGAGCGTGTGTCCATGGTTTGATTGAAAGTCATTGCTTCCGTTTTTGTAGCATTGAGGTACAGTCCTGGTTTGTTGTCGAAATAGCGTAGTGTCCTGATATAAGAACGAGACAGCATGACTTCTGTAGATGGATTTAGAAGAAGGGATCATTTTAAACTGGTAGTTTTATAATGAATAAATTGTTGTTGTGCTTCCCTTTGCAACATTGGGAGTAGAATTGGAGAATAAAATAGAGGGTAAGAAAGCGCTTGTTGCAGTAAAAATTTTATTGTATAAATTTTCGGCTATTGCCCTAGTCATATACAATGAGAGAATGAGAAATGTTTTATAATGGCAGAAATACCTGGTATAACAAACCACCGATACACATTTCAATATTTTGAGAGTCAATACTATGTATATCTAACCATTAACATTGAAATCCAAAATAGCTTGGGAATATTGAATAAATATAAAAACCACAATGTGAATAAAAAGAGGAATTTTTATTTAATCTTATAGTCGACGTGTCGAGAAACAATGAACTGTTTCTCATTATCAAGACAGAGAATGAATATTGGTGACAAAATAATACAATACATAGGTACATAAATGAATAAGAACAAATGAGTGCGAAAAACCGTCTACGCTAATGACCATAAATCTGATAGAAAGAAAGAACAAGGCGGGCTAATACAAAGAACGACAGCACAAACAGCCAAGAGAGCAAGCGAGCAGATAGATAGAGGATCGACAGAGACACCACGTGGACACCACCATCACTTTAACGATTTAATAACTAAGCCAGCAGTAAATTTAGACATATTAGCGAAACCGGAATTAAGATTAAAGAAATTGTCGGGATTATTTAACAGGTAGGAAGACTCAATGACTCTCCGGATATTTTGAGAAGAGGAACTATGGATAATAGCGGCGACATTAAAATTTAAACTATGACCAGAATTAAGAAAATGCATGAATAAGGCGCTATTAGTATTAACAATAGAATGTTTGTGCTCTATTAATCTCTTATTAAGATTGCGACCAGTTTCACCAACATAACTTTTATTGCAGTCTTTACAAGGGATGCGATAGACACCAATTTCTTTATTAAAACTTTTATTTCAAGAATTATTAACTAAACTAGATTTTATTGTATTAAGATAATTGAAAATAAAGGAACTGTTAGCAGATTTAAAAAGGTGATGGTTACTGGGAGAATCAAGGCAAGGAATAAAGGGAATGATTAATTTGGAAGGAGGAAGGTGAATATTTTCCTTAGGATGAAAAAAGAGGATTTAGCTTTACAGAGAGCTTTTTTAAGAACATGATCAGGGTAACCTAACTTTGGAAAGGAGGAATTAATAAATAAAATCGTAAATAATTACTCTCTCGCCAAAAAGTATTAATATATTAATTCAATCATTTTTCTTTGGTTAAGTGTTAATTTAAGAATAAATTTGTCCCATTTCTGTCATTCTGTAATCACAAAACTGTCTGTTTAATCTAGAATATCCTCTTTATGGTATTCAAATTTGCAAAGCTAGTGGAAATAACAATCTTGTCGACAAATGTGTTACAAAACTAATCAATGATTTAGGTTTATATATTTCGTTTCGTATTTCATTAGTTTCGAAATAATTTATTGATTTTATAATCACGAAATGTTAAAATTATCGACCATTCCCACTGCAGGTGGAAGAGTCATTACTAAATTATTCTCAATTAATATGACATTAAATATCTGGAAAATAATTAAACGAAAGGTTTTAGACATAGTATATTAGTATAATATGAATATGAATATTCACTCTCACTGGAATCAGGGACACAAATCATTAGATGCACCAAACATTTGCTAAAATTAACTTTTCAACAGAAACACTACATTTCAATCGTAAATAATCTCTTCTCTGCTAAATCAATGACATGATATATCAATAAGTAATCGCATCAGATTGGAAATTTTATTGTTTTAATTTAAAACATTTTAAAGCGAAATTTACAGCATTAAATGTTTAATTTATTTTTACCAATTCTAGTTTTTCTATATGATTACGTTCATGTTATAGCAGCCATCAATTAATCTCCAGAATTTTTATTAAAATCTAGGTCACATTTAGAATGTGAATTGTACAGACGCTAATATATTACCTAGTAGGTAATACTGCTCCCTCTGAACACGACGTGTAGTCACATAGATTATATTAAATTCAAAATGTTTCGTTAGTAATCATTGGAGTTGTAAAATGGGTAAAGTGAATAATTAGTCGCAATACCACAGATTCCATACAGTTCAATGAAATAAATAGTTAACTTGTCTTTGAAACCACTTACTTCTATTCTTAATAATTTTAAAATAATTCTCTATAGATTGATGCATTCTCAGTGACTGTGTTTATCGCAGTGTATAGAGCTCTGTAATAACTATAAAATTATTGGCAGATCGCAGGTATTTATGAAGAGTATTTATGATCATTAGGCAACGTTAATTTTATTTCTAAAATGTTCCACTCTATGACTTATCAGGAGGCATCTTAATT
The DNA here is from genome assembly GCA_036873645.1 of Minona dolichovesicula. Taxonomy (NCBI): domain Eukaryota; kingdom Metazoa; phylum Platyhelminthes; order Proseriata; family Monocelididae; genus Minona; species Minona dolichovesicula. The sequence goes on along the minus strand of JAYJLU010007559.1, from coordinate 1,922 downwards.
TGTTTGAAATTTATGAACTTTTGAGTTTTCCTCATGAAGCTGATTTGTAATAATATTTAATAACCTCTTTTGTGTTTTCTGTAGTTGGTTAATCCAGATCTTGATTCTTTTTGCATAATATTCAATGCTATATTTTATCAAAGAGAATGGAAGAGTTTTAAATATTACCTAGTACTTGTTTATTATAAGTTAAGGTATCGCTTAGAGTAAAATGAAGAATAACTTGAATATTTAATTTCGAGATTGAGGACTTAATGTGCTTGTCAAATTAAGATAAATTGATATTTATTCAAATAAACATGTTAAAACACCATTAATAAAATAGTAAGTCCAAAATATTCAAGATAATTTATAGCATTTTTCCTTTCCAAAGCAATTCCATTTACTTTATAATACATATTTGTATTTGACTAATTTGCCTTTTTAATAAAAATAATATAGTGAGTTTTGTCTAGGTTCAATGTCAGCTTATTGCAATGTAGCCACAATATATTTAGATAAGATGGTCTAACTTAAACATTCAAATTGGATACATGGTCCTTAACTTTAGTAAATATTTGCATACGATAAGTAGCTTTCAATAAGCATGTTGAATTGGGTCAGAGATGTCATAATATCTAGCCTTTTAAGCAGAATCTGATGATCAATTATGTCAAAAGCTTTTTAAATCCAGAAATATTCCCATTACTTTCTTCTTTAATCTTAATTCATTGATATTGTAATCATATGTTGTAATTAAAACTTCTATAGTGCTGTGATATTTTCTGAAACCAAATTGATTGACATATATCAATTTGCCATATCTTCAATATATTTAGATATGTCAATATGAATAAATTTCTCAAACAATTTATTGGAGGACACCAAGATAGGTCTGTAGTTAGTTTTATCAGATTTTGAACCACCTTTGAAAATAGGGATTAAAAATAATTTTAGCTATCTTTAGGCAACTAGGATACTGTCTTTTATTAATTTAGTGAGAATAGGAGAATTTTCATTTCTTACATCTTTGATGAGTTTCTGAGTGATCTGATCATGACCAGCTGAGCACTTGTTAGGAAGCAGGTGGATACTATTTTATTAGTCTGAACGATTTATTAGATTTATCAGGCATGTATTTATTGGATTGGATTTATGGGGATCTTATTGTTGCGAATTTTTCCAACTGTAGAAAAAATGTTCATTTAGGATTTGACAAATATTGTCTTTATCTGTAATAGCATTGCTTTCATCCAAGATGCTATCAATTAGAGTGTCCCTTTTGTCTTTTCTTAATAGTCCCTTAATTTCATTACTCTACATTCTGTTATTATTTGTGTTAGTACTATTCTCGAAGGTGTCCCAGGATCTTAGTACTACCTTCCTTTCTCAGTTCAATTTTTGACGAGAAGCCGTTCGAGCAACGGCATTGTTTGACCGTGTAGCGTCTTTTTTGTCTCTCTTGGCTAGGATATGAAGTTAATATAGTATAGTATTAATGTTTAAAATAATGAAAAATTCACTTTAATAAACTCGAATTAACTAAAGCGAATAAAAAGCACATCGAACTTTATTAAAGAGGAAAGATATCATCAGTATTTATAATTGATTTTACCATTGTGTTTATTTCAGATGCCTGGTACTATCCTATGGCCCAAACGTCAGTCTACAAGACAAAGTCTTACATCACAACCAACTTATATTTTAACCCCACCTCTGTTATTATGAACAAAATATTAATTATTCAACATTATGCATTTTAATAATAAAACATCTAAAACAACATAATCATAAATATTCAAATTATTTTGACCTAATAATATCGATCTGATAATTGAACTAATTGATATCAAAGCGATCTGATAATAAAACTAATTGAATAATATCAATCTCATAATAGAACTAAGTGATATCAGATCAATCTCATAATAGAACTCATAATT
>JAYJLU010007448.1:0-10615 GCA_036873645.1 Minona dolichovesicula | reverse complement strand
TCATAATTATTGTTGTAACAGGTAACCAACCAGATCAGCATAGCTGCCTTTGGTTTACCCGGCTTAAAGTTGCCAAAAATAAATAATTTGAAATAATTTGAATTTGAATTTGAAATTGCTTATCACTGCAGAACAACGACCAACATCGCCTCAATTTACCTCCTGAAAACAGAACGAGACTAAAAAGATACCCACTCTAGAAACAGAAATAATCCCACAGCAGAACACCAGTTACACACTGGCAATACACAGACTAATTCTCTCTTTTCACCTTAATTCTATTTTTATTTCTCTATTAGTATCTATTGTGTACCTATACCTACTCATTTGCGTAATGTCAAATATACCATTCTATTACTACATGTTGATTGATGTACACATTCAAACTACTATATACACGCATACACAAAATTGATTCATTCAATTGCTAAGATATATACCTACATTATAGGATTATAATGTCATTTTATCCGCCTATATTATAGTTCTTAAACGCATTATGTATTTTTTACATTCACAATTTTCAAGCGTGACAAGAGTTCCTCATTGCAATAAAAACAGTGGGAATTCTTGCCGACAGCTGTTGCTTACGTGTTCCTATTTTAAATTTTAATGCCTGAACAAATATATCATGTCTATTGCTGTTTTATATTAGGAAACAATGTTATTTTTGATCAATATAGGTGAGTAACTATTAACAAGAAATGCAGTAAATATTACGTGGCAAAATCACAATGATTGCCGCAATACATTACATTATATCGACACGTGGAATTAATACGAATAAATAGAATCACTGAAAGATTTCATAAAAAAGTCACTTTATTAAATACTTTATTGAAACATTGCTGAATTATGAAACTAAGACAAACAATTTAAGTACATACAATATATCGCAGCAATTCAATATCCGCAGAAACAGTCGACTAATTAAAGTAGGTAGTTGTTTACAATATGTACAGCTAACAGAAACTGGAATCCTATCCTCTTATTATTAAGAGATTTAACTGTAGTAGTGCAAGCTTAGACGACAGAATGTTTAAAAAGAAGTGAGAATCCAAAAATGGCTTAGATTGAATTTAGAAAGATGTGATAGAAATAAACAATATGTTATACAGCATATTTACTGAGAAGAATTTAAAAAATAGATGAAGATGCATTTTGAATAGTCACTAGCATGTCACGAGAAGGCTATTACAAATCAGTCTTCTTTGCTTTACCATTACGATCGACACCAGAGAGCTCATCAGTGGATTGAGCTGCTAAGTATTTAATAAAATCATCCACCTCACGACCACCCTAAAAATGAAAACAATTATTACACATTAACTATAATACAATTAAACAAAGCAGAGCGCAGACTACAAAACATATTGTCATGAAATATCACCGGATTCTTCGGAAGAATCGGTGTCACAGTATTTCCTACTCAAATAGTACTTCAAATACAATCAAGCACAGAATTTAGTCATTCGAATCCATATATTTTCTTGGCATAAACTCCTCTCATTTCTAATAAGATTTGATGAAATCAAATTTTTCAAACAAATTATATTTGGCATTCACAAAATATGATACAAATGCTATGAATGACACAGCCATTAAACAAATGCAACCATTCTAGAGTATTCAGGACTAAGATAAAAACCTGAAGATAACGAAATTATGGAACACTGGGGATTAAACATTAGAAAATAAATATGTTACAAATTAGAATAGTAGAATAGGCATACCTGATAGGACAGTGGACTCTTCTTGTTATTCTTAGGAGCGAAGTAAATGGTGGGGAAACCTTTCACATCATAAGTGCTGGGCACGTCATTGGCAGTTGCGTCCATCTTGGCAATCACAATATCTTTCTCTGCAATCATTTTTTCAGCCAACTCTTCGTATTTCGGTGCAAGGGTTTTGCAGTGTCCACACCAGGGCGCATAAAATTCAATGAGAACATCTTTGGTTGGATCGTTTACAATTTCATCAAAATTCTTTGCAACTACAACCTTGACACTTAAACCACTGTTATCCGGAACAGCCTCTGATTTCAAATAGGGAGTGAGCTTATCGGCGAACAGATCATTAAGGAAGGCCTCAAATGTTTCCATCCTGTAATATATCGTAGTAAGTAGTATTCATTTTATATTTTTATGATGACTTGTTATTCTATTACATTTACGTGATTGTAGCAAATATTTTAACATCTCTTAAAAAACGTTGCACACAACAAAATTGTTTGGTCACATTACCATCTTCCAAATTCATTCAGTCAGCGTTCCGTAAACTGGATTTTCGAGGCCACTAGTGACCGTTGGAAGCATTTACGTATGTGACCTTTTACAATGGTGATATAAATGATAAAAGTGGCCTTTTAACCGAAAACACAACCCTCCATTTATTATGTAATTTTCTATTTTATACAAACGTGGCTCGCAGTCATTACTTTTTAGCAATAGTAGGTTATCTATGATATGTAAGTTAAGCAGTTTCTGTAAAGTCAAGTAATGTAATTATAGTAATACACATCTTAATTCGCTAAACGTAGAACTCCAAGGCAAAGACAAATTGGTGAATGAATTTGTTTAGTTCAAATAACACTGCCCACTTGAATCATGATAACTTAATTCATTTTCAAAGGCTCAAACAGTTAAAAATAGTTTTGCAATCCAAACTAACTAAAACTTCGTCGACGTTTTTGTCACTCATCTCGAGGACTTACGCGCTGAATTTCAGAAACGTTTTTTGGAATTTCGTTCTCGGAAAAACTGTTTTCTTTTATCGAAAATACTTGGATGATTTGAACCTGATGAATTGAGTGAATTTGTATTCGACGATGTGCTTGCTGAGTGCCAACAGGAATTGATTGACTTACAATCAAATCGTGTGCTCAAACGAATCTACGAAAATGAAAATTTGGTGGAATTTTGGAAGAAAACGCATCAAACAAATCTGCAAAATACAGCAAAAACACTTTCTTCCTATTTTGGTTCGACTTACTGAGCTGTGAACTAGCTTTCTCCGCGATGGCATACATAAAAAATAAATATAGAAATCGAACGACTACACAGCATACTACTGAATTAATCAAGGCCGCCGTTAGAAAACTCTCACCTGATAATAGCTTTAATAAAATCGATATGTATCAATTTAGGATAACATATAAAGAATTCCTCTCCTAATGTTTGACTTTAATTCCACCTCATGGTCGAAAGAAAATCACTCTAAAAAGTGGTGTTTGATTGAGAGAAACGTAACTACAAATTCATAAATCCGATCGATCGATTGATTCATGATTAATAAAATAATGAAAATTTGATTAGATTAGATTTTAAACTTACGAGAAATCGTTATCCATTTTAAATTTTTGATCCTTCTCATTTCTGGCAGTGATGTAAACCATTTTAGCGTCGGGAGAATCAACACCGAATTCATTTAGCTCATAACTCATTTCATTTGCATTTGAGACAGCGAGGCTAAGTTTCTTACCAGAATCTAAAAATTTCTTACCAACTTTCATAATACGATTTCTATAATAATTTGTGCCCTTGGGATCTTTTTCATAATCGACACCATAATAAGCAATAACAATAGGCTTCTGGTTGAATAATTTGACGGTTGAACTGGTACGAACTCCACAAAGTCCCATTCTGAAAAAAGTTAGAAAAACAAACTATGTATTGTTATTATTGTTTGTTAGTTATTTCGATATTTTCTACCTATTCGTAAATGAGATTCTAGGAGCGTCAAAACATATTGAGGAAAAAATTGATACGTACGCATTATCTTCAATCCATTGTTTGATTGAACCTTGATTTATTGGACCATCATATGACTTAATTTTCTCTTCGAATTTGCTGAATAGCTTCTTTGGGTACATAAGATTGATTTTGCTAAATGAAAGAAAAAGCATTTAATTAAGGCATATAATTACTAAGAAATGGTTTTAAATGGTTGTACAATAGATATAAATAGCTAGGTACACTAAATTGCAAATAAGGGAATTTCCATGAATCCAACCCGTGGCTTAATAAGGGGGCATTATTAACTTGATAATTATACATTGAGTTGAACTGAGTTAATCTGGATTCCCCTGCAAATCGGTGCCATGCCTAGCCCCACAATAAAGATACATAACTTACATCTAATTCTGTGGGTTTTACAAAGTATTAAAATTACATGATAATTAAAACAATTACTTTTTATTAGCATATTTCGAAACAACATCTTTAGTTGTGGAGTAGTAAAAACGGAAGTCTTCATTTAAACTATTAGCGGCAGTAGTTAATGCTTTGAGAACCTCGGAATCTTCGGAATCAAAAAACCCAGTGACAATGGTATCTTCTGACTTGTCAATATATTTCTCAGCTTCTTCTAAGGTCTTAATATTTCTGGCACTTGGACCGGATTTTGAAATCATATACTTGATGATACCATCTGAAAGATCCAGATGACAGAATTGAAATAAATAAATAAATAATATTGATTCCAAAATTTTGATAATTAATAATTGTAAGTTAAACATGCCTGCAGTTCTCTCAGAATTGTAGTCAGCAGAAAATTCACCATTTTTAAAAACCTTTAATGTTGGATACCCAGATACTCCAAACTTTTCACATGTTTGCTTTTCTACAGTACAGTCAACCTTAGCAATGAAAAGTTCATGCTTTTTCAAAGCTGTGGCTGCCTTTTCATATTCGGGAGCTAACTTTTTACAATGGCCACACCTATAAGAATTGAATGAAAATGAAATGAGTAATCATCATATTATTAATAAGATGATTTATTTCAAAAAGCTTATTACACTTTGATTTCACTGCAATACATCATTCCAACCTATTTTTTTCCGGCAAAACCTCAGCCAACCCCTATTTTCTGGCAAAACAGCTTAATTTAATTAATTGACAGCGAAGGCAAAAAAATAATGTAGCATGTAGGACAAATACTAATGATATTAAAATAAATCTACATATTTTTGAGGATTTAAATTAGAATCAACATTTTAAATCCATATACAGAGGCATCAACTTTTAAAAATTTAGAAATATTTATACATGTTCCAACATATCTTAATGGAAAGGGGAGTTATTACAATCAGAAGCAAAGTTTTACAAAGAGAACTTTTCACATTGAGTATGACTTGTGTACTTTATACATGAAGCTTTTTCTGTTGCAAAGAAAATTCTGAAATTTTTATTATTTAACTTTTTCTGTCTTTCAGAATATCTTTGCTTCTTCTTTTCATAATATTTGAGCTTAACAATATTAGGCTACATAAAATATATAGGTATAGGTATTCATGTTTGAGATTTCATAAATTCAAATAATTTCAGTATGCAGGTCAAAAAATATGAAAATTTGAATATACATTTACTTTATAAATATCCAGAAGATACTTGATGGTAGAATATATATTTAAAAATCTGACATTGTTTTCCATGGCAGATTCAAAATTGAGTCAGTTGTAAGTCCCTAAAGGTGTGTTTACACTATGCAATTTTTGACGAGTTTGTTACAATTTTTGTTGAAAGCAAATTTTTGGTGTTTACACTTGGCGATTTTAATCCAACTTTTGTTGCATCAAAATTGCTTTCGATTTTTGTTCTTCAATATCTTGATGATTTTGATGTCTGACAATAGAAGTCAAAAAGTTGAATCGTCAAATCGTATAGTGTAAACAAGAGTCCAATTCCCTTTCAATTTTTTCTTTCAACAAAAATTGTTCGATAATTGGACAACAAAAAATTGCATAGTGTAAACACACCTTAAGAAAGCTTAAGAAAGAAAGAATTTGTCTAGCCAAATAACTCGACATGATTCAGGTTTGACATAACAAACCATGAATCATCTAACAAGATTAATCTGTATGTATGAGATGAATGGCTTTTACCATTTGGAATTTTGCTAAATATGTAAGACAATTCTATGTTTTCTTTCTTTCCTTGCATTATGAAGGTTTTGCAGGAAATAGAAAGTATATTCCTTATTTCACAAACATGCTCCTTTTGTTCAGAAATATATCCTTTGATGACAGAAAATTAACAACTAAATCCAAACATTAAATATAAAACTCATTTTTTAAATATATGAATTGTAAAAATTCTTATCAACATGAAATTATTTAAAACTGAAAGCATGTTCATTCATTGATCAATCTTAGAAAATTCAGTATGAATGGACAGACAATTCAATGTGAACAAATAGACAATTCAGTATAATTTTCTTTGATCAATAAATGAATGAATAGGCTTTAAATATCTGTAAACAGATAGATATATTGATATAAATTTAAAAATTGTAAATCTATGTTTTATAGCTCATTCTTGGTTGATATCATAATTTGATGTCTAACCTTGTTTCTAAAGTGGGTCCATCAAATTACTCAATAATATTTGAGAATTTGTGTAATTTTGTTTCTGAAAAACTTAACATTAACTTTTAATAACTGATTTTTTTATTAATTTTTAAAATACTTTGATAATCATAGTGTATTTGTATCATTTATTGCTTGAAAAGAACAAAGAATAAATAAAATGTGCAGATACTGTTACTATAAATGTGCTGTACAAGACTGAATGAATTCAGGTCAACACTTACCCAAGTCAACATTGTATCTAATGTCTTTACTTCTCTGGTGTTCTAGGTTGGGTCCCGAGAAATAAAGTTGCTAAGATTGATCCTAACCCTAATCCTTTATTTTAGTTTTTTAGTGTACAAGTTCACCTAGTGTGAGGTGACTTAGGTGAGAGTTGACTTAGGTACGAGTTGACTTGGGTACGAGTTGACCTGTTCCCGACTGAATACAGGTTTATATTTTTAAGTTTAAAGATTTGACTTTAATTATGTATTAAAAACACTAATAAAATTTATTTCTCCTCACAAACCATGCCATTCCTGCTGTTTAACAAAACACTATGATTTTGAAAATAGTTTAAATTAAAAAAAACTATATATCCTATTCTAAAAATTACATTGAACTCACCATGGAGCAAAAAATTCAACCAAGATTGTATCAAAGGTTTTAATTCGAGAAGAAAAATCAGCATCTGTGAATTCTAAAACATCAGAGCAGAAAATTGCAGGTGCAATTGATAAAACTAGAAAGATAGTACAAAGAAATTTCATGATTTCTGATCTTTTCAGTAGTTTAACGACTGAATTTTACTTCGAAACAAGAAAACTTCCGAGTTTAAATTAACCGCAACGTGAATAGCATTTGCAGTGGAGAGTTCTTATTGGCTAGTTACACCCTTTGTTTCGTTTGAATGAGGTATATTTTACATTCATTTTTAATGCTAATACTTCATTAAAAATTTGAAATTAATTTCTGATATTTTGAAAATATGATTTAAAATATTCAGTAAATATAATCTATAAGGAATTTTATTGAAACAAAGTCACCACTTTTATGTATTTCGTTGTATATTCGTTATATATATATATAATTATTGGAAAATATATAATTTTTAGATGTGTTTTTTTGTATGCGTCTTCATGGATAGCTGTAGCTAAGAAAAATCAAGAGAAATCGCATCAATGAGAATCGATCTTAATTTTCGAATGCCATTTTTTACTTTTAAGTATATTAATAATAAATTTAATAATAATGGTAATAATTGTTACAATCGATCACTTCTATATATTATCGATCGTAGTCTCATAAAAGTTGGCCAAATTTTTATGGAAATATAATACGCCTGTAAAGTGCCCTCCTCCGAATTGGAGAGTTAATTAGCGTATTTGTCTTGCATATAATCTTGCCGAGGACTACGATAATAACGTAGTCCTCGAATCTTGCATAAAAAGTTTCTTGATCATTTTATGTAAGCTAAGTGTACTCATATGTTAAAGCAAAATTGGCTCAGCAGCGTATGCATATTTAATTAACACACAAGTAACATATCTTTTGATCCGTACGATCCTCAACAGATGTTAATAGGTATCTGAGAAATCATTACAACAATTAGCATTAATTTATCTGAATATATTAGAGCAAGCCTCATTTACAGTTCATTAAAAGCTCATTAAAGATTAAAGTTCAATAAAGTTCATTAAAGGTCAGTGTAAACCCAGCTACATCTGCTAATAAAAAACATAATAAGCAATATAAGCAATCAATAATACAGTAGCTGTGTTCACTTTGCTTTTGAGACATGAGTTGCCCCGCGGTACCTAACGCATGTAGAACCTTTCTATGCAGCCTATATGATGACTCCAGACACATTCGAGTGCGTAAGAACACCCTAGCCAGCATGTATAATTATATGATGATGGGGAGGGCGGCTTCAGCGCAGATTATTTCTCACTTAAAAATTTGACCCGCGGACAACGTAATTATATTGTTATACTATATACTTATGCATGCAACATATGTTATCATTATCATTAATTATTAACATTTAATTTCGTTGTCCGTGATTTGACCCAACCTTAATTCAAATACATCGACATGTAAGGTTACCATGAGGGGCTTGAACAATTATAATTGAACTTGAAACCCAGAATCAATATGGGAGAATTCGCTTAAAGTTGCTAGCTAGGTTACATTATTTCTATTTTGTGTTTTTATTATATTCCCTATATAGCTATTCGTTTTTCCCTTTTTATTTTTTTCTTATAGCGTTTTAATTAGTTGATTGAGTTGATTTTATTCTTTTAGAAGATTTGGTAATGAGCACTAAACTTTAATCTAATCACGAGCTTTGCTTTGTTATAAAGATTCAGATAGCTTTAATGCGAATATTGTTGTAATATATCAATATTGCCCAGAATTTGATGCGGTTCGTATACGGATCGAAAGATCTCGTGTTAAAAAATTAAATATTGACAATTATTTGTTTTCAAAAGGATTTTTGAACGTTGGCTATTTCTTTGATTTAAAATAGCATTAAAATAGCCTATAATTTGATTGAAGATAATAGAAATCATCACACCGAATTCATCATGCTCTTCAACTGATCTGCTCAAAATACAAAAATAGGTAATGATTTTTAATGAAATAAATTATTATTTATATGCATATTATATACCTATGGTACATGATAAAAATAGGAAGACTGAATAATAACAATTTATGAAATGAAATGACAAAAGTACACAATTTCATATTTCGAATTTGATGGTGCTTAAACTAAAAATTGAAATTAATAATTTATACATCAACATTGTGATATTCCTTTGGAGCTATAGGGGAGCCACTGATTTGAGTTTCTAATTTGGAACAAAATACTTCAATTATATTAAACAACAAACCAAACAGTTTTCGCTTATATAGCATCGCTGGCATCATCCCGGTATAAACATATTTTGCACGCATAGACATGATATTGTACACTGCTCTGATGACCAAACAAATGTTAACAAACTGAAATCCACTAGGTGCGACTAATTAGAAAATATAGAATGTGTGCATATAACGACAGAACTGTAAAACTGATTGTGCCACAGTCCGCCGCATCGTTAAAAAGGAATAATTGACAACTTTTCTGACAGTACATAAAATAAGTCAGATTTAATTAACATATTTATGATTCGACGCATTCTATACGCGCTCCAATTTATATGCCACCGAATTTGCAAAATGAATGAATTAGAACAATTGGTAGCTACAATAACTGCGCGCCCAATCAAATCACAAAACAAAAATTTACAGCAGATATTAGATCGATGTATGACTCATCATAGCCCACGCGTAACCTGCCTGCTTACGCTACGCTAGCTGTTAAGATTAAGAGCCAATCAGATAAATTGTTTAATAATCCATCGATTAGAAAAGTTTGACTTGTCTTAATTAGATGTTAATTAACATTGCTAATAATCGAATGACCAAGATCGCGCGCAATTTTAAGCGTCTTAAGGGTGAGAGGGCCGGGGGGAGGTGAATGTTATTATAGGCGAAGTCTCTATAAAAATTGTAAAAATTCTTTCATAAACCTACGTATACCTATAGTTGAATGTAAATATGTAAATCAGAATAGTGAAGAATGAATATCACAGCGCAATGAAGAATGTATCATCTGAATTTACAAAGAGATAAACTAAATTATATGTATTACGTACAATAATAGTATAATAGTAAATACTGTGTATTATAGCAACAAATAATAATGTTGAAGTAAAATATAATAAAATGTTGTTAATCAATAATTGAGAGAGTCATATAAAATGCAAAATAAAAATTGTCAACACCAAATTAAATTTCATAAATGAAAGAACACATGGTATACAAATAATAAACATTAAATATACAGAAATAATGAATGAATTAAGCGTAGATAGATCCATATAATACACCTACGCATTAATTTCTGAATAACAAAATCTGCATCTAAATGACAGTCAATCAACCAATTAATTAACAATTAACTTTTTGTTACATAAAGCAAAGCAAAGCATGGCAGAAACAAAAACAAAAAATAATATAATCAATATTAAACAAATTAAATTTTTGAGTTATTGAATGACCACAAATCTTGAGGCATCTACCATAGAGTAAGTACAGGCAGAGTTGTCACTCTTGCTTGTAGATATTTGTATATCGATTTTGCGGTACCAAGTGACAGAAAATCCTATCTCCACCATTATAAATTGACAAAGTTCAAATTACCATGGCGACGAAACTCAA
>JAYJLU010007337.1:0-10620 GCA_036873645.1 Minona dolichovesicula | reverse complement strand
GGTTGTTATAGAAAATATTAGTTGGAGGACTGTTGTAGAAAATATTATTTGAAAGGTTATATAAAGAAATTTAAAGTTTTTAATTTAATTTAATTTGCCTTTAGATTGAGGCAAAACTGCTGTAGTAAAAAGTTCACTTTTGTTACTTCCAAGTGCAATGTTCGATGACCCGCATAAAATGAAAATATTATTTTCTCTTATCCTAATTTAGATAAGCCACATGGTTGTGTAGTGTCCACCGTGTCCACTCGCTGCACCGTTTTCCTTAAGCGCGCTGGCATGATTGATGAAGGGAAGGAGATCGCCAGATTAGAATTGCAGCACAAGAAAGTCACAGAGCTCAATGACAAATTGAAACGGGAAATAGAATCGCCCGATTTTCAACAAAAGGTTCCCGAAAATGTTCAAGATCAGAAGAGGAAACAAGTAGGCTCACTTTTCTTTCATTACATAATAGAGTTGGTGCAGAACTTATGATGGTGGTGGCCATAGAAATATATTTCTATGTTGGTTCGTTTTTTCTCTCACCCAGTGCCAATAGTAAAAAAGAATACCTACTGGTTAGACCAACTGAGGAATGACTTGATTCTGATTGGTCACCACACATAATCAATATGTCATAGAAATTAAGAAATAAATTGCATGGAGTAAGTACGCAGAGAAATGACTCTTGCTTGTAGATATTTGGATATCGATTAGTTCGACTACCAAGCGTCAGAAAATCCTATCATAGAGTAATACTGAGAGTATTCACTCTCCAAAATACAGAAACGCATATCGATGGCTTTGTGCCAACAGCGAGCACAATTTCCTATCTCCGCAAATATAAAACCACCAATTAATTACAAATTGATGTCACTCCTGAACTCCTTTGATTTTAATAATTCTTTCACTGAAGGAAAATACAGAAAGAGGATTTTCAAAATATTTAAGAATTGTTAAAATCAACGAAGGGGTTCAGGAGTGATGTCAATTTGTAATTGGTGGTTTTATAATAATGGCGGAGATAGGAAATTGTGGTCGCTGTTGGCACAAAGCCATCGATATGCGTTTCTGTATTTTGAAGGGTGACTATTCTCTGTATGTATTATTATTCTATGATTAAAAGTGTTCCTTTTCTACTTCAGTTTGATAAAAGAGTTTTTAAAATCACTCTGCGCTTCGTCAATATAGCAGTTTGAAGTTCACCAATTTATAACGGTGGAGATAGAATTTTCTGTAACATGGTAGGAGCTAATCGATATACAAATATCTACAAGCAAGAGAGTCGTTTCTCTGTCTGTATTTAAATCTCCCTATTGCCCAGTCTGGAATAAGCCCAGTGTGAACCGGATTGGGCTTATGAAGCTTCCTTGTGGAGAACCAACTGATGTTATAAAAGAAGTAGTGTAAATATGGTCTTTCTTAGTTTATACCATTGTCTGTGAAGCTTTTTGACTAGGCGAGGGATTATGAATAATTATGAAAATTCTTTCTTTCAGCTTGACGAATATGTTCACGAATTGAGCCATATCGAGGAGGCATTGACCAGTTTAAAGGAAAATTGATTCACTCCGGTGGACTTACTCGATTTGAAAAGTGATTGCAGATAATATTTGTAATGGATATACCGACTGTTGTTTATTATATTGTAAATTTTGAATGTTGTTATTCTAAGAATCATATTTGATCTGTTTTGACATGCTATTTCTAATATAAAATATGTATTGTATAATAAATCGGGGTGTAAAATTGATTTTGACTTTTTTATGAAGTTATAAAGATGTTTTCATGAAATAAACTTTTTACATTAGTTTTCATTTTAAATTATCAAATGATGATTGATTCGTTGTCGCATAAGTAAGTCTACGAAAGCTGATCTACCGTAAATTGGAGCTATAGTTGAGACAGTTTCTGCATAACTCTTTAAGCTTTACTACTGAAGAGTTCGTTGAAAAATATTTGTTATTAAAGAAATCAACGGAAAGTGTAAAAATCGTCAAAACAATTTATGTGTATCTGCCTAATAAAAAATCGTTCCGGTTTATTGAATAAAAATTGAAATTAAAGTTGATATAAATTTATCATTGGCTCCTTTTAAACGTTACGTATAATGATGTACTTTTATAGAAAGTTTAATCTTAAAAGATAGACCTGGTGGAACTGAATTTAAAGGCTCATTATGATCTATCAATGAAAATTCGGTATGAACGGACAGACAATTTAGGGTGATTTTCCTTAATCGATCAATGAACAAACTGACCGCTTAAAACTTTCAGACAACATTTTCTAAATTCAGTAAAGTGAGGTACGAGGACAACGAAATTATATAGATATATAGTAATGATTAACTTAAACAATTCCGTTGTCCCCGATGAGGTATTGATCGAACAGCTACCTTACGGACGAAAAGATGGTAGACACAGTCACATTTTTGTGCGGGAAGATAGAGAAAATACATTAGTCCCACACAAAAAATTGTGTCGGTGAGGATCGTTCTAGTGCGGGATTTTGAATCCTACACAATTATTAACCAATCAAAATTAACTTGAAAAATGTGTTGTTAATTGTGTGGGACACTTCACAATCCCACACAAAATTAAATAATTGGGAAAAATATATAGGAAATTGCGTGGGATTAGGAAGTGTCCCACGATTAACAAAACACATTTTGCAAAGCTGATTTTAATTGGTTAATAATGTGTAGGATTCTCGCACTAAAACTATCCTCACCGACAATATTTTGTGTGGGACTAATGTATTTTCTCTATCCCCGCACAAAAATCCCACACATTTTATTTCATATTAAATTTGTGGGATTTTTTAGAGTGCTGAAAGAATATAAATACTAGTAAATATATTATACATATGTCTATGTTTTTTCTAAATTAAATCTCTATTTAACTCATTGTTAATTAGCTATGCTGCATATAATAAACGCGGGTGTGTAAAGGAAGATTAATATTAAAACCGGAATTAATTTAAACTTAAATGAATGAAAATATCCAATATTGATGATTTATAAGCTCGTCCTACGCTGCTTGTTGATATATCATCTACAAACGATAACTAACAATAACCAGGAAAAATAAAATACAACGAAAGAGGGATGCCGGGTAAGTTTCACAAAAAGCGCCTACTATATATTGTATTTACGCGCTCTTTGAGAAATCTGGGCAGGACTGTAGATAAAAAATAACTACCGAAACACTTGGATTTATAATTATTATTATAAATTTAGCGCGTATAAATACAATGGTGCGCTCTTTGTGAAACTTACCTGGGCTTGACTACGGTATTTCATTGTAATTTATTTTTTCCTAGTTGTTCTCTAAATAAACTTATTATTATGTATTAAATATACTCTTTCTGATCGCTTGCAGTATTTCTGTGTGAAAATAGTAAACAGATATTCGTATATTCAAAGATTTATAAAAATAAAAATATATTCTTGAAAAAAACGGTAGTAATACAAATGATTTAAAAACAAATCTACATCTAGAAAAAATAATCAACGATATCAATGTACATGAAAGAATGTTCTATTTCAGCGTCGTTTTTTAACTATTTCTTCACCATTGTTGAGCCAAGCTTGTATTCTAAAATAATATTAAAAGAAGTTCACTTGTTCTGCGACGATATAATGTAATGTTGTTGTGGTTATAATTAGAGAGTGTTACAACAACCGTTTCAAACATAGTGAACAATTTGGTTACATCTAATTTGTGAAAGGTCAGAGAGACACCAATTTGGATAGAATATAATGAATGGATAATAAACAATTGATTCAAAAGAGTATAGCCAGCATCACTATAATTCACATTATTGAATTTCAGGGTTATATAGTGAATTTGTAAAACTATAAAAACAAAAACAAAATTCTCCAAAACATTGTCTTATTATATTATATAGTAAAGAAAATATCCTGCAGTCTAGTGAAAAGAGGGGGTCGGAATGCGTATTGTCCTACTCCAATGGCCAAACTCTGTACAATAAAAGTGCTGCTTTTTGTTATTACAAATACAGAATGTAGTCAGACAAGAATAAATATCTAATTTCTATAATATAAACACTAGCCCCTTCCCCATCCCTCAAAGACTTTATGGAATCATAATACATAGTAATTATCAAGAAAGAAGATCATTTTTACATATAAAACTCTACACAAAAGGAAAGAAGTTGAAGTTTATTTTCATTTATTTCTCTAATATTGCTGCTTATAAAGAACTTAAATTCAATTTCGTCCACATGCTGTAAACTATCAACTCTGATTTTTCAAAATCGAATTAGTCAGTGACACCAGGATTGTAAAGAGCTTAACTGACTAGTGGAAATCAATTTTGTCAGAAAATAAGATATCTTTATAATCATGCAGTTTAGAAAAGATTTGAAAACTCCCATTTCTGTTAAATCACTATATCACAATATACCTAGTTATTGAATGATAGGTATATTAATTGTATTTAAAAATATCTGTGGGATGAAATTATATATTTAAATCAGATATGATTCTCTCACATTTAATCGGTTTGGCAACTTTGCTGAATAATTTTGTTCTTCTACCGTGTACTGCTCCGATCCTAAAAAACTTCAACAAAGAATAAATACATGGTTATGATAGATAGACATTAAAAAATATATGCATATCTATTCTAACATTCTATTTTTATGACAGTGTAACAAAAATGTGAATTAAAGAGACAACATGCAACATTAGGGAAAGTGATACACCTATCATTACCTGGTCAATGATTGAAAACTCTGAATAATAAAAATATTGAAATGATTGTGATGCAAATTTAATAGGCCAGACACATAAAAAGATATTTAATTCAAATCAGTATCAGTCATGATTTACTCCAATGATTTAATGAATATCAAATACATAGTTACCTTCTTGTAACTCTAAACACTTGTGGCTGTGCTGCAGCAGGATAGTATGGTCCATAACAATTTTGATTTGCATTATGATATGATGGCATTCCGACAATTTGACCACTCTAAAACAGAATATAAATTTTCTCATGATATTTTAATAGCATATTTGATAGGCTGAATTTAATATTTTCTGTAAATATGCTGGCTTGAATCCTGAATTTTAGAAAATATGATTTGTTTAAGCCACTATTAAATTATCAAAAAATATTTCTTCAACTTTTAATCCTTATCCAAATAATAATAATATAAATTCTATACTCATTAGGATAAACTATTAACAATTTATTTAGCAATACACTTACTGCAATTATCTCTCCATGAGCTGACTTTTCAAATACCTTTTCTTTTCTTCCAGCATCAAAATACAATTCTGGTGTACTCATTTCCAAAAGTTTCCTAAATAAAAAACTTGTTCAGATTAATGGTTGAAACATATAATTTACTAATTTTTACAATAGATACAATAATTTACTAATTTTACAATATACTGTATAAGACTATACATATATATTACTGTAATTGTCAATGATGAAGGTATGATCCTCACCAGTTACTTCCTCCAATAAATAGGCATCACCATAACCTTGCAACAGCAAACACATCAGTTCACTACCACAGTCCTTAACTCTAATAACTGTAAAATCTTTTTAATACAATGCTTTTTTGAATGCTTTTCTATTCTCTTGTTGCCCCTTATTGATCATTGTATTATTGAAACATTGTGTGTCTGTCATGCTAAATATTATTGGATTCTTAAGTATATGAGAGAGGTGAGATGAGTCCTTAATCTGTAAAGAATATTGATATTCTCATTTGTCACATTTGAAAGAATAATAAAGTATAAAGAGATGTAAAAAATACATTTTAAATATAACAATCTTTTTTAATTTTCTAAGTATAATTTAGTCTTAGTATAATATAACATAGTATGGTTTAGGAAATACAAATTTTATATATTATGGTGAGACCAACAACATTTTGCAAGTGATTACTTTTAGAAGATCGATTAAATTTGTAGAACTCTTGTTGCTTTACGATATTTTAAATTACTTTAATTTAACAAATATATTAAGAAATATCAATATCTCACAAATCGTTCCAACTTTAGAGCGATTAATGATAACAAGTCATAGAAATAATAACTTATACTTGAAAATGAATGAGAATGAGAATCGAAAACATATGACAAGTTTTAGTTTATAGGTATAAATGATTTCGTTGTATTGAATTAGGGGCCAGTATGAATAAAAATGAGTAATTCAGATTTACTCAAAAATTAAATTTTCTTATCTAGATTATTTCACAATTTGTTCTTAGATTATCACGAAATTCTCTGAATCTCTCTAAATAAATAAATTTAACACAATAATAGCAAACATGATTAGATTGAAGATGATAATCAATTTTGCGCAATTTAAATATAGTCAGAAAATCTCAATACTCATATGACCCAATTATTGCGTTATGCTAGGATGTGGGAGAGTTATTCTGATCGGCGTTTCCTTGTTATTTATGAAATCAAGGTTGTGCATACCTTTCTGTAAATCTGATTTTATACGTATTTATTTTTACTTCTTTAAATTTTTAAACGCTACCTATTAAAACCAAATGGTCTATCTTAAAGAACGGTTTTATGAGATCGTCCGCGGAGTTTGCAAAAAATATGTTTATATATCCATGGAACTTATAAATATGTAGTTCGGTTATAACAATTAGCAATATCCTCGTAGGCAGAGTAATAATAGTTACTTCGTAATAATTACTCTATGCTCGTAGGTATATTTAGGAATGGGTGTATTTCACAAGCTTTCAACATACGCACATCTGAAACCAGTAAGTAATATAGCCTATTTTTAGACTTCGAGAAGTATATACAATCCACCTTTAGCTAATATGTCTTGAAATTTGTTGTGTACGTATAAACCAATAGGAAGAGCCGATTATGTTATACTAACAAACCGCGGGAGTTAAACGATGCAACCTTTCCTGCAACATTGGACTGGTCTAAAGTTGCGTGAAACTAGAGTTAATTAGCATGCAAAGTTGCGTAGTATAAACTCCCGGTAACAAAACCTTTATGTTCACATCTAAAAACGAATTAAAAAACTTTATAAAATCGAAGTGGTCTCAGACTTTTTCGCAATACTTTTCATTACAATACAATCATTTTCACCAATATTCATAAATGAATATTTCTATATGCTATAAAAACTGACTACCAGCTCCTAAAAATTATATTTTATTACCAAATGATGCGTAAAAACTTGTCAAAAAATAAATAAAACGAGAGTGATGATGCATACTTATATTATTATATTGTAATAAAATCGACATAAAAGTGTATTCTAAACGCGAATACATTCAACCAATAGCACAATGAAACACAATGAAAAGAAAATACAATTATACATGGAAATGAAAAATCATTCTTTAAAGGAGTATCAGTGAGTTTCCGGGGTGTAGCGTGGAGATATATGTTGAACGGGACAAGTAGTCATGGAAGAGACGATGATAGGTTGAATAACTCCAGTGTAAGGAGAAGATGAGGTGGAGGAGGAGGGGATGGTATTCATCGGATTTGATGTGCTAGTTCCACATTGCATTGGATTGTAGACAGAATAACCGTTGTTAAAAGAATCTCCACTTGGCCAGACTGAATTCTGGTCGGACGATCCAATCATATCGCCGGACAGTCCTGAAATTTTTAAACAGAATATTTTAGAACGATATTATTCAATTTTAATATAAATATGATTCAATCATTCTCTACAATTTATCTTCCATTAATAAAATGCTCACCAGGATAGGTGATTATATCGTTACTCTTTTGTCCCTGTGAATAGCCATTATTCATATCGGAGCCGTTGTTTGTCGGTTTGGTGGTTTGCTGTTGAACAATAGCGGGGAAAGTATATCGAAAATAGGGATTTTTCAGATCAAGCTTGTTAGAAACCTAAAAATATCACACAAAAAAGTGTAAAATGTCCATAATTTAATATGTTTTTGCAAAGCGAATATTACATAAATAGTAATAGACTTTGCATTCTTCCCAAAGAACACAAATATGTCTTGCGCTCGAAATTAGAAAGGATTTTAAGTGAATCCTTACTTTTCCAGTCGATCCGGGAATGTTTAATTCTATGTCCACATCATAAGATTGTCTTTCATTCGATTTCAATATGACTCGACCGACTAAAGTCTGATTCTCCTGCACATACACCGGCGTCTCAAACAGGCATCTCACTTGATACCAGTGCGTCAACGGCTCCATCGGAGCGGTGCTTAACCAAACTGGCTTAGTCGACCCAAGAAAGCCAACATCGAACCAGAATGCGTAGCCGTGGATTGTTCCAGAAGAGTGAGTGACAAATCTCAACGGTATGTCGATATTTGCCAAGTCCTCTTCTTCCGCGGTAGAGAAATCAATGGTATAGCAATGCGGCTTAGCCAAACAAATGGAAATATCGAAAGTATCCACCACAGGCTGATAAAAGTACTCTCGCACTGCAGCTTCGCGTAATCGAGTTAAATCCACTCCATAAAAGTTCTATAGGATATAAAAATGATATATTTTAATTTTAATTACTAGCGTAATTCACTAACAGGTTCGTACATAGAAATCTGTCTTAGCCATATATATGCACAAAGATATAAACAATAAATGAAACACAAATATGTACATAGGTAATGAGTTAATGAGGAATTAAGCTGAAACCAGAAAGCAAGTTTCTTGGATAAGTTGAAAATCTTAAGCAGCTCGTGTGTTAAGCTCACTTAGTTTCTTGAGCGCGGTAGGAATTAGGCTTTTATTGAGTGTTTCAGTTCTGCAGAAGATATTGATGTAATTATTTCTTGTGTTTCATCATTTCTAGATGATATTTCGTAGAGAGGGTGGGTGTTAAATTGTTTTGGAACTTTCTGATGAATTTCCAGACTTTTATGTTATGAGCAGAGTTGATTGTACTACATAGTATTTGATAGTTTATGGATGAAATTTTTGAAAAGAATTTGAGCAGTTTGCTTAATTTCTTTTTGTCTTTATTCAAGAGCGATTCTTTATTCTAACCCCAGACTTCGGATCCATAGATCATGTTAGGTACAATCATTAATTTGAAAAACATCTGTTTAG
Organism: Minona dolichovesicula; assembly: GCA_036873645.1. Lineage (NCBI taxonomy): Eukaryota > Metazoa > Platyhelminthes > Proseriata > Monocelididae > Minona > Minona dolichovesicula. The sequence continues at coordinate 1,574 of JAYJLU010007337.1, read as the reverse complement.
TACCAATGGTAAGGAAAGGTGTAATTTTAGCAAGACAGATAATGATATGTAGTTAACTCTTTTTACAACAAGTTTGATATGTTCAGACCATTCGAGGTTCGAAGAGACCAAGGTATTTCACGCTGTTTGATTTTTTATGGTAAGTGAGGTATAAGATTGTGCGATATCTCTCCTGTTAGAGTGCATTTCAAAGCAGATTTCTTCACATTTACATTCGTTTACAATAAGATTTCTCTCATCAGACATAATAGCTATGTGGTTGACATGCATTTGCAAGTTGACTTGTTCAGTATGGACGCTTTCCATTGAGAAATAATAAATCAGTCTAGTATCATCAGAATACTTCATAAGGTTTCACTTGACTTATAGGCAAATAGTTATCTTCAGATTCAGACATTGCCCATTCAAGTTCTTTGAGAATAATTCTGTCAAAGGTTCGTGATTGAATTGGAGTTACAGCAATAGGTCGAAACGATTCGAAAGGGCAGGTGTAGTCAGAAGTTTTGTTTTTTGGGCAGGCTGTTACTATTAGGGCGTTTTTCCAGCAGATGGGGTAGGACAATTCGGGCAGGCATCGGTTATAGACTGAGGCAGAGACTTTAGCAAGGATAGTTCTCAGTATTTGAAAGTGGTAGCACTATTTAATTTTACTAGGGTCAGAAGAGTTTGAGGATTTGGGGGTTTTGAAATGATGTTCGATTATTTTGGGCTCAATTGTAGGATATTTGAAAATTTCTATTCGCAGAAGTGACTGCACAATTGCTTTTAAAAATAAATGAATATGGTAAATTTTATTTTATTAAAAAAAAACCAATACGATCTCCGTAATCATTCACATAAGCTAATGAACAAGGGCTTTTCTCCGTGAACTCTACTCACTGAAAATTGTTCACCTCATCTATTTGACTGTGTGCCATTTTTTATCAGAGTGTCTTCGTTATAAAATGCAAAATTGATAATCTCCGACAATATGGCTGGTCAGCCAGACGCATGGATTTGCACTATCGTAGACAATAGGTATATCGCAAGAATGTTGAACAATTACGTCAGGCGATCGTGCAGAATTGGGAAGAGATTTCTCAAAGATTTGTTACCAGGTGTTATTGATCAGTGGAGAGAAAGACTACAATCTTGTGTGAATGTTCAAGGAGGACATATTGAGAATTAGTTTTAATTAATTTCTTGTTTTTCCTATTTTAATTTTAAATAAAATAAAATTTACTACATCATGAAATTTAAAAGAACTGTACAGTCACTTCTGCGAATTGAAATTTTCAAATGAGCGTTACACAAAAAGTAAATTAAAGTTATACAGCGAAACTTAGCACTTTGATTCAAACATGTTGTTGGATAGTCATCATGCCAAATTACAAGTAAATCAGTCAATATTTTTGCAGTGACTAGGGGCTTCCAAAGAGTGGCTTGGTTTTTTGTGGCCACCCTGAACTTATAAACTCCCTATCAAGAAAGAGCTTTGACTATTTTAAGCACCGACTTCTATTATAAACTAGACATTGCACTTCTTTTAAAAAACGTAGTTTCGGTTTTGTGTATGGCAAATATGAATATAGTAG
>JAYJLU010007226.1:0-10623 GCA_036873645.1 Minona dolichovesicula | reverse complement strand
CTCGTTAGCGTGATATATTATGTGTGTTATGGAATGTGTATTACGAACTAAATTACTCCAGGCAAAATCTTTCAACTGGCTCATAAGCCAGTTGAATTCAAATATCTGAGCCTAACACTAACCCAAAGGTACAAGGTTTTTACGTAACATTTATAATATAAATCGTTATTCGGTCTCGATAGTTATAAAACAAATGAAGCATCAAAGTTACCCAGATATTTTACGTTAGAGAAAGCAGTAGAGATTACAAAAGATTCTGCAACAGAGAGTCATGAAGGATTCTGACGAACATGCCAGCAGTCCTTGTTGTGAATCTGAAATCATCATTATTCCTCCGGAAGACAGAGGAACAGGACGCGGAATCAACAGCCAGAGATGTCCTACTAAATGATGTGGCCGGAAATCTTCAAGTTCTTCTAGCAGAAGAAGCTGCCACAACCGCCAGTCAGAGAACAACAACGTCAGGGGAGAGCTGCAATCAAGCTGAGACTATCAAGGACTGACAAAGTGTTCCAGAACTCTTCAAAAGAGAAGCCTCTCCCAACAGGAAAGACCTATTTTGAGACCTTCAACCTTTTCATCGATAACCTTATGCTCGACATTCTTGTTCCAGAAACTCACCGTATGCCCACACAGTGTTGAACCTGAACCAAAATGAAATGCTTAATTGAATTCCAATTGGAGAGTGGCTATCTTACCAGCAAGAGACACTATTGGAGCAGCCCCCTTTGAGGGCTTCAAATTTTCGCTTTTCGACAATCATATGTCCCGAGATGACTTCGTGCTAATGAAAAGATGCCTCCCTTTTTGAGGATAATGGCTACCTATAATAAGGTCCTGTCCCTGTTTGATCGTCCCGGTTGTTTTATAGCTATTGAAATGACGAATTATATTATACTATGTTACGTAATAACCTAATGTAACCTATGTGAACCTATGGGTTAGGGTTAGGCTCAGATAGTTGAAAGATTTTGCCTGGAGTAATTTAGTTCGTAATACACATTCCATAACACACATAATATATCACGCTAACGAGAGCTTCAGACCAAAGATGCCTTACTGTGCTGGAACCCATTTATTTACTTATCATATCAATTATGTGACAGTATCATAAAATAATACATAATTAGTGTCCGTTTTGGTATTCTAGAGGTGATTCCTGCTAAAAAAAACACTTCAATGCTGAGAATAAACTCAAAATAAGAAGATTACCGAAAAATGAAAAACCCATTCACAAATTACATATATAAAAGGCTTATCTAGATGGTGATTTGGCCATAAACTCGTGACTAAATATGTTTTGTATGGCCGGGGTATTATCAATTTTATATTGTCATACAAAAAAACGCTTCAAAAAATAAAATAAGATCAAAATAAAAAAATTCCTTGAAAATTCATTTACATGTAAAATCCCTATCTCTTTGGCCATTTTGGCCAGAATATATCTCAAAACCGGACATACTTATTTTTCAATGCTGGTATCTTACACAGGTACCTCTAAATAACCTTCTCCTGAAAAAAGAACGAAAGTGAAATCGAATTCGTGAAACAATTATCATTTTTATGAAAAATAACCTGAAAAAGGATATCATATCCGCCGAACGTTCCACAAGTGGAACATCAACTTTGTCCACCTGGGATGTTGGACATACAAGTAAAATTTTATTTTCTATGGTTGTTTTGGTTTCTATAGCATCTTAGTATAATATTTTGGTGCATGATTTCAAAATATTTCATTGGATAAAAATTTTGGGCGGAAAATAAAAAAAGAGCAAAAAGAGCAAAAATGGCCGACTTTGGCCATTTCTCGCATACTAAATTGAGAGAGAAAAAAATTTCTCGATGGATTTGTATTGTCCAATATCAGAAGAACCCCCACATGAAAAATCTAGGCAAAAAACGAATAAAAAGATATATTACAGCAGAGTTTTTAACAGGTGTTCCATTTGTGGAACGTTCGGCGGTAAAAGGTTAAACCAAAAGCGAAACTCTTATCTATGGTTAAAATTGTTTCATCAAAACGTAATATATAATTTTGGTTTCTTATGCATATATTTAGCATTGTTTAACTTCAGATACCCATTCCAGAGACATTCTAATCTACAATAATCTATGGAAGATTAGAATGTCCCTGACCCATTTATTCATAAGTTCTGTTATTTTTCATTTGAGTCAAATTATTTAAAGTATAACAATATAATAATAATACTAAACTGTTTATTTGAAAATAATTAGAATCAGAAAAAGTTAAATAATTGCTTAAATGCACCTTTTCATACTTGGCAAGTTGATGATTGAACAGACAAGTATGATCAAGTATACAACTCTTTTGAGTTTAAATTCGAGCGAGAGCGGAATAGCATAACATTTTTAAAATAAATAAAGATATCCTCTTCTGGTAATAACGTTACGTTATTTGTAGAATGAACTATATAGTGACTTTCAATTCTATGGATAAAGGAACCAATTTAAATACCAGCTATTCTCGGTTAATATGATATCTAAAGCCGTTCTTTATTTTCAAACAATTGAAGGGTATATATTAGCAGAGTATATATTTTATCATTTTCTTCTTTAATTTAGAAAAGAAAGTCTTATTTTGTTTGCTTTACTTGTTTGCATTTTAAATAGGTTTCGGTTTACTTCTAAAATACGGAAGGTAGATGTTGTAATTTCGCAGTTTAAGAAATGGAACGAAGAGGTTTGTTATTTGTTTTTCGTTTTTATAATTTCGTTTTATAAAGACAGTATCACCCTTTCTCTGTTATTATATATTTGAAAAAACAACAACATATTTTTATTAGATTACATACATTTTAATTTTTTCAATATAGCGTCGGTGAATCGGCAACAGTCCCTATGTGCGAAAAGTCTGTTTTTCAGAAATAGACTTTAACTGTTTTATTTCTTGAGCAAAATGCAAATAAAAAATTCGAGATAGCCAATCTCATGGGAAAATGTGATCAATTTGACTGACCAAAGGTATTTTATATTTAAATGCATCGGTAGTTGGTAAGATAATGTGCGCATAGGGCTTGTTCACCTTTATTGCTATGCACATGGGGCTTATTACACAATCTTACAATTACTGTCTTAGCTGGGAAACTTTCCTCCCTCTGCAGATGCAGCCTATTACTTGAGATTTCACTTTGAGCTTCTTACTCTAATTGCTGTAACTTTAAGAGAAACTTAGATATTTAATAACTTGTTTGAAATTATTTTGAGGAACATAATTTAGCATATTACTGCATTAAAAGTTGAGTAAATGGTAATGTAAAAGTTTATGTTAAAATATTAGACTCCCGGTGGCCGTGATAAAACATTTAAATATTGCACTCATGGCAAAAATGTTTATTTATTGGTAATACACTTATTGGTAACAAGGATACCTTATTGACCCCATTTGCTACACGCAACTAGGAGTAATAAAATATCCCCCGTGCTTCCAGCCATGGCAAAATAAAGATGTGTAAGAACATTTTATTTAGATATAACAAATAATAGACATTATGTTTCAAATATCTTTAATGAGTATAAAAGATAGAAAAAGTGTTATTTGTTATACTCAAATGAAGTGTTTTTACACATCATTGTTTTTTTTTATTCAGATTATGGGTTATATAAAGAACTGAAAACTTTATATTATATATGTTAATAAATACTGCCAGTCTCAGGCATATAACCTATTAGGTATGATGGGCTAAAAGTCTATGGAAAAATAATCCATTTAGAATTAGTGATGAAGATCAAATGAAATTTACCACATATTTCCTAGTTACTGATGCCATCAAGCCATACCATTCACAGTAATACTGTAATTTAACACCAACAACATGAAGCAATATTTTCAAGGTATCAAAACAACCAAACTTAAATATTCATCTGATTTATTATTAAAAGTTAATGAATAAGGTGTGACATGAATAATATGTGGCAAATGTAAATGATGTAAATTTGACATTCAGATTTGATGATTCCAAAACCTGTCATTATTTAAACTAAATTTATTAAATTGATAAAATATTAATTGACACCAATTTATTGACTAATTGAATAATTGAATCACTAAAATATTTAATCCAATTATAAATGTGGTAAATGTTAAATACTAACACAACTGTAATAAATTGTTACAATCCACAGTTCGTATTAAATGCAACCAGATCTAATTTATTAATTAGCTGAATCTATCTAAATTTGATAGTTATTGGCTTTCCCAGTGAGTTGCTGTATCAACTGCTGGTTATTATGTCTCCTTGAATTAATCCAACATTTCATTTTTTTGTGGTGAAATGAAGAAACTTGGCAGAAACAAAGTTGCTATAGGCAGGGATTATTGTACATGGAGTCAGGTCCCAGTTTTACCTAATCTTGAGCTATACTACTTAATGAGAATAAATACTTATCTAAATCATTTTTACTTTTCATCTGATAAAGTTTTCATCGGACAATATTTATTTATGATTATTTGATTTGTAAAATTTATATTTATTTACTATTTAGTCTAGCAAATAACTAGCACTTATGTGTGGATAATGGTATGATATCTAGCATACTGGAGGAGTAATTTATTATGAAACATTACAAACCCTTTTTTCTCATATTGATATTTTATTTAATTATTTAAATATACTGTTCTTTTTATTTATATAGCTGATTTTCACTTTCGGGATAATTTTATTTTAGATGTTATTAATCAAGATGAATCTACTCCACTCATTGAATCCAATTTAGAAAATAGATTACTATGGAAAAGGAAATATGTCACTATGTTTTTTGTTTTGGGTAACTTTTTTCAAAGTGCATTATACTCCAATATATCACTTAAAATATTGCCTCCTCATAATGTTTACAATTTCAATCAGACATTTGAGATGCCCAATTTATTTTCATTGTACTTCAGCTTTTTGGGAGGTTTATTGACAGGTATTAAATGTTTTCGACTATTTCATTACTTAGTTGATTATTATTAATTTCCAGTAACAATAAATTTGTAATATTTATCTTTAAAGAAGTGTTTCCTTGTGCTACTTTTTGGAATTCAATGTTTTTATATGTATTTCTTGTATGTCAAATTTTATAGTGAATGTATCTTAACGACAACTTAAGTATACCAGTTAAACTGTCAAATCATGACATAATTCAATTTTAATTTCCAATATAGATTGCTGTTATTTTAATTGTATTTATTAAAATAGATTTTTTTAACATTCGGTTCTATTTTTCTTTTAAGATTTTGTTGTACACAAATATGTAATCGTGGTTATTACCTACTCCACTTATATCTTTGGTGGAGTTTCTCTTTATCTGATCAAATATAATGCTACTAACACAGAAGATGATGGCTTTGTAACTCAACTTTGCTCTTATAATAGTTCTATACATTCGAGCCAAGATTTTCATTCGGACTTTCTGTTTATAAAATATGTCTTATGGATTATCGGTTTTGGTAATAATGTCCTACTTCCAATGATGTATGTGCATTCTTCTAATCAGGTTGGTGTATTTTTATAAATGTATTGAATTAAACAAATCCGCGACAATTAGGTCCTGCTTTCTATCCAATACTTTTATGAGAAAATCTTCGTATCAATAAATCACGATTTTCTAACAAATCTTTGATTATTGAATATCATCATCATCACCATTGACCATTGACCAGTTCGCAGTCGTAGGGATACATTGGTGTCTTTGACCAACATTCTCTACTTTTTCCTGTCTTTCTCTAGAGGCTTCAGCGTCGAAATGTCCTTTTGCGGCAGTTGGGTGATGTTGTTGAACCACGATATCCGCGGACGGACGTACTTGCCTCTGCAAGTCTTCGACCATGCCTTGCAAAGGATGGTTTTGGAGAAAGTGTCATGGCGCATAACGTGTCCGAACCAATTCACTTTATGCTTCATGTTTGTGACTAGGAGAGGTTCTTGTTTGCTTGCCAATTCTTCAATCTTGTTCTTTACGTAGTCGTTATATAATATGTACCATTATATACACAGTTATATATCATTGAATCTAATCTAAACAACTAATTCGTAAACTGGGAATTCAATAGCGTGGCAGTCATTTCACTGTCTATTTGTATTTCAAATGAGAATGTATGGTCCTAAGTATGTCATGCCTGTTTGTATTTCAGATAAGAATGTATGATCCTAAGTATGTCATGTCTGTTTGTATTTCAGATGAGAATGTATGATCCTAAGTATGTCATGTCTGTTTGTATTTCAGATGAGAATGTATGGTCCTAAATATGTCAGTGTAATCATGCTACTCAATTACTGCTCTCACCTGCTGGGCATGCTTTGTGGTGAATTGATTACAATATTATCAGTATATGTGAATTTGGTGTTTATTTGCACCTTTTTCATTATATCACTCTTTCTCATTGTTACTGGTAAGCTTTAAAATATTTAAATATTGTTTTTGGGCTTCTGAACTTAGTTAGGTAATTAACTCGTACAATAAAAGACCAGATGTCCTAAATAAGACGCATGATAGCCGACATGATATCATTATATCATATATATATGCCACTATTTTTAACTAATGTTTCAGATATTGGTTCATATATTTTAGGTCTACAATTTGGAGAGGAAATTAACGAGGCATCCATTTCTTTTACAATGTTTTTGAAACAACAAATGATTTTCGTTCTCAGTTCTCTTTTTAAAGTCAGGTAGCCTCGCGATATAATGACCTTGCATTTTCAAATATAAGTTACTCTATAGAATATCAGAAATCTCTCAAATATACTCTATACAATATCATAGATCTCTTAAATATACTCTATAGAATATCATAGATCTCTTAAATATACTCTATACAATATCATATATCTCTCAAATATACTCCTTTTATTTTAGAGGAAGAGCCGTTGAAAATGGTTATTCACATGAGAATTCATCGGAGACCATCAGAAATCAGAGTATTCTTAGACAAGGTGTTTACAAGCTCATGTGCTGCATATCCCTTGTTTGTATTTTGATCTATCCATCTTTGGTACTCAGAAATTTCGTGAGTTCTCAGTTTATTTCCATACTTGATGACTAAAATATCGGTGAACTAAAAGGTTTATAAGCTACGATGGTACGATGTAACATTTGTGGTCTTCAATCCAAAACTGCTATTGAAGTTTTAACAGATGTCTACTAATATATTGATCTTTGAAAAATACTAAATGACCAGCTCATTTTTCAACTATTTGAACTATCTAAATTAAATAACGTACATCAAAATATAGTATTGTATTGTATTTGTAATCTCCTAGGCTGCTTTCTGGTATATGATTTGATTTCGTAAAGCCTTGGGCAGACAGTTGTTCTGCACTCATTTGAGAAAGACTTTTGCTTCTTTCCTCATTTTCTCTTCAGTTCTGCACTGCAGAGAGGCTAATGCCTCTATGCTGTGATGCTTCTTGCTACGAAGTTGTTCCCTCTTGAAATGTATCGCTTTGCAATAGCACCTTCCATCACTAAGCAGGATTTGGCAATAAGTGAGGTGAGGAATCGCCAATGTTTTTACCAAAAGTGTTGCGTCTTTTAGGGATATAGCCCTTATTATGGATTGCACAATTGCTAGTACTCGTCTCACTTTGAGGACTCCATGCAAAGCCAGAGTCAATTATTACCACAAGAATCTTTATTTCCACTGATAATTTCAGCTCTTCATTGCTCATTTTGATTGGTGTAAATAGTTCTGCTTTGATCCAAATCTCATTATTTGAGTTCTTCTCGGTTGCACTGCCAGTTTATTTATAGATGAGTAGTGTTCCCATGGTGGTCTTGGGCGGCTCTCTGGTGCAATTGTGTCTAACAGCAGGATGAAGAGGTATGGGCTGAGTGCTGATCCTTGGTGAAGGCCAACTTCTATCTAGAAACTATTGCTTATGCCTTGCCTTGTCTTGACTATTGTGCAGTTATCCTGATACTGTCTTTAATGAGCTCTACCAGACACTTTGGGGTGTTACGTCTTTTCAGGCAGTTCCACATAACTGTTCTTGGTACCGAATCGTATGCTTTTTCCAGATCTATGAACAGCATGTGCAGGGCGAGGTCTTTTTTCCTGATCTTCTTCATCAGGATTCCCATGCAGAAAATAGCATCAATTGTACTTTTGCCCGGTCTAAAGCCAAACTGATTTTCTGAGATAGTGTGCATATCTTGAAGTCTGTCCGCTACGATTCTCTTCCAGAGCTTCATAGTGTGACTAAAGAGCTTAATCCCCCTGTAATTACCGCATTCCATGTGGTCACATTTTCATTTGAAAATTGGTATGCCTCTCCCATTCTTAGATTTGCTTATATTTCGTTCTTCCCCAAGGCATCCCAAAGCTCTTCTTTACTATCATTTACCCAACTAAGCTTGACAAATCTACACCAGCTATCTCGATCATACATGCTTGGTCTTCATCTCGTCTGTGCTCATGTGGGTTGCTTCTTTGAGCAGGTTGACTTATAAGTTTTTGTTCGGGCATTCGTCTTTTACGTTTACCGTGTGTTGGTTCGCAGAAGATGAGTGAGGTCTATCGCTATCTCGTTGTTTCTCCAACATAGTGTCCTGCAAAAGTCATCCTTTTCCATTTAATTGTTTCAGATATATTTTTGAACATCTCCGTAGAGGTTTAGAGAGGCTTTGGAAAGTTTGGTGTACATTGGCACCATCTGGTTTACTCTTCATTTCTTCTGTCATGGTCGTCCAAATTAAAAGACGCATCGGCAAAGCCTACGGAGTTATGGTGGCTGTTTCAATAATGAAATATGGAATTCTCAAATGTATTTAACTATATGATATAACTAAATATTATGCAAAATATGTTGGAGACATTATAATACTTATTAATGGTCTTCCAATTAGATCCAATATGAAATGAACAAATTTTAATAAGGATGTAAAGTTTAGATTGATTTTGATTTTATTCTAAACCTATTTATTACGCAGATAGGAACACAGATCGAAGGTTGTTCCTCACTAACAGTCAATATTTATTTAATATACTGATATTTTGCCCTTCAATTTCAGCGGTTTTATTTCATGGTGTTTATAGAGGACATCGATGCATCAAATGTTTACAATTACAGATTGATAGATGAATAATACAATATTGATGGGACTACATAAAATTGTGATCTGTATTGATTGCATTGCCTACTCATTAATTGACAATACATACATACATGTAGATAATAAATATATAATCTTTATTTATACAATACTTATACATTTAACCTTGAGAGTTTTGTTTGATGTGCTATAAATACTGTCAACCTCCCTTAACTTGAAGGGACCAATTCTTTTTATCGAGTTATCCGATTTGAAAAAGAAAAAGTCTTTTCAAGAAAAGAAAACAATTTATATAACGGAGTAATTTTATTGGGCGGAGTTGAGGGTTTTTCTATCACGAATTCATATTTTTCACCAAGCGTTTTAGCCAGACACACTGCATACTGTGCTAAGTTATTGACTTGACCTTGCTGGCAGCGTGTTGATATATACAAAGGCCGTGTTCGAGTTGTACTAAACGTTTAGAAATTACAACTCGAACGCGCGTTTAGATTTAATTTTTGCTCGTTTAGTTTCTAAAAATAGCATCAAATCCATCAATAGCGATGAATTCGTTTGATTTGGCATCTGGACGCGCGCTGATTGGTTAAAAATTGTTAACATTGTTTCTTTGCCTATATTTCCAGAAATCATCATGTTTGCAAGAATATCATATAAAAACACGCAAAGATGTAATACAATCAATTTAAAAATAATTACTATTTAAATTTTTATTTTCGAGATTTAAAATAGTTTTTTAATTGCGCTCTCCAAATGTAAACAATGTTTAACCAATCTGTGCGTCCAGACGCCATATCAAACGAATTCATCATTTGATGCTATTTTTAGAAACTAAACGGAGTAAACATTAAATCTAAACGAACACGGCCAAACTTGTGAGTCAAGAGAGTTCCCTCTCTCTATCTCTATCTCTCTCTCTCTCTCTCTCTCTCTCTCTCTCTCTCTCTCTCTCTCTCTCTCTCTCTCTCTCCTCTCGATTCTCATTGGTTCAAAAATATGTATGAACCAATGTAAAAGCAATGGTTAGAATACTACGAATGTTGTTCTTAATTAAATAAGTGGTAAATGGAATGAACGATTTAAGTCTTTAAGATCACTCTGAGAGGGTCGAAAGGTCTTCGAGAGTTCATAGTAAGTCGGCATAAGGTTGTGGATGCGATGGGTTGTGTGCTGCTTTGATGAAGAGCTTCTTAACGAGAGGTCTGATGTTAGAATATCTTCGGGGGAAGTGGATGAACCGAATGGCGTGAATTTCCATTTTTGTGATTTTGTGTAGGTTTTGTTTTATCCAGCCCAACCATTATGGATGCTGCGTATATAAGTGGTATGATAGATTAGAATCAGATCTTTTTTAGTCAAATATAGTTTGATCATAGGAATTTAATAATAATAATAAATTTATTTTGACACAAAATCTGTAGGATTAGAAGTTAATCTGCAGTTAATTAGAAGAGTTCATATTTCAAAAGTTTTTTAAACTTAGTAAAAAAATCCTCAGAGTGACATTCAGAGGATAAACTATTCCAGAATGTAGGACCTGAAATACTAAAAGCACCTTTGCAAGAGG
>JAYJLU010007115.1:0-10624 GCA_036873645.1 Minona dolichovesicula | reverse complement strand
ATATTGAAACTGCAGTTTTCTAAAGTTAAACTGCAGTTTTTGAAAACTGCAAATATTGAAACTGCAGTTTACTACAGAAAAACTGCAGTTTTTGAAAACTGCAAATATTGAAACTGCAGTTTACTACAGAAAAACTGCAAATATTGAAACTGCAATTTACTACAGAAAAACTGCAGGTTACTTCAGTTTACTGCAAATAACTGCAGTTTTCTGAGCTGTGAAAATAAAATTTAATTAATTTAAAAATAGTATACCTCATATTTCACTCTCTTAACTGCAGTTTTCTGAGCTGTGGGATGCCTTTAATTTTCGATTTTCATTTGTATTGACTAAAATAAACATTTTTACTTACTTACTTATAATGGCGGAGATAGAAAATACGGGTTCCCGAAAATACTAACTTTAATACTATTTAAAAATTACTTTAATAAAAACGATATTCGAATGAAAGCTAAGTTGAGTGTATCAAAATCGTCAACATAATTTCTCGTAAATGAAAATAATAGAAATGTCTGTTTTTATTTCAATATTTCAATTCTATTTCAATTCTCATCATTCTTATTTTAGACTTTTAAAATCGCTATTAATCGCTTTTTTACTATTGATTTTAATTTTGTTAGTTTATATCATTCAAGTATCTCCTCTCAAAATTGAAGCAGTCAACTATATTATTATTAAACATTTTTATATAGCGCTTAATCTTAGAACTCTAAGCGCTCATTACGTAATAGCAATGAATATTTGTCCTTTTAGAGAGAGAGAGAGACAAAAACAAAAACAGACAGACATAGAATGGAGTGACAGAGATAGAGAGAGTTGTAGGTAGGGGGTGTGAGTTGCCCACTCCAATTCAGATAACAAAAAAACACAATCAATTAGAATTACGAAACTCTGTTGTGAGCTTCGTGAGAGATTATCACTAGTGTTCCTGACTGACTAGCAGAAGTTACTGTATAGTCAAGTCAGTCCAATAAATCATTTTCAAATACTAGATCTAATCGCCTTATGTGTGCAATCAATTTTATTAGTGCGCCAAGATTTTTCAAATAGTCAAGTAAAGGGAAAGGGGAAAGAAAAAAAGCGGTATAAAAATGACTACTGAGGCTCATTTTAAGGGACACCCATTTTAATACTATCAGAAAGTGTGTGAGAGAGACTGAGACTTCATTGCAGGTTGAAGGAAAGAATCGATACACACTCACTTCTCGAAGTGTTGATTCACATATTTTGCTAATTATTTAACTTTTCTTTTTGGATAGGTAAATATGGATTTTTATAAATAGTATGTAGTAACAAACGAAAATAATGGAAAATGTATGTCAGTTAAAATAAAGTTGAAAGGTGTGTGAAGAATTAGGATTATAAAAGCAATGGAAAGAAATCTAAAAGTATATAATAATAATAAGCCCGTCTGGGTGGATGAATCAACCGACTAAAGAGTCGAGAAGAAATGTTTTTTTATAATAATAATAATATGCTTTATTTACATTTGACAGACGCAAATATATTACATCATAGGGACGACCACCATAGGAACCATATAGGAACCAAATGTTATTACTAGAACAGAATATTAAAACAGTGTTAATCTAGATTGTGAAGCATTCTTACAAAAAAGTCCTTTCTATTAAGATTAGTGACTGCAGGTAATTCGTGATTGTGGTGTCGTGGGCGCAAGTTGTTTAACAGCAGTACCTATCCAATTTGTCCATAACTGTCCAAAAATGTTTCAACATTCCTCCTTGCGGTAGGTACATGTGACTCCAAAATCTAAATGGTCGTCCACTCATCGAGATTGCATTCAAGAAAAAGCACCGAGCTAAGCTTCCTGTTATTGTCCGTGTATTGTTTGAGCGAACCTAATTTAGCTGTTAAAAATATGAAAAGCACAAGATAAAAATATCAAACGTTCAATATATTTGACTTCAATCTAACAGCATATATGTAGGTAGACAAGATGCGTATTTATAGATTTTTAAAGATCTAAAAAGTTCGCTTATGTAATTTACGTCAATATAACTACAAGATCGCCAAAACATTACGCAAAATTTATAACCCGTTCTCTTAAGAATTATCATGCTTTGGAGCATCTGTGAACAAATAATTTTACAAGTCCAAGATTCCTTTTCAGTATAATATACATATGTATGTATATTGCTTCTCTTACCCCAAGAAAAGGCATTTATAAATTTGAAAAATATTATTTTCTTAAATACTTTCTTATTTACGGATCCTGGTCTTTACAAAACAGACAATTCATTTGTGTTAGTACCTATTCATGTTGTAACTCTGTGAGTGAGGACTGTGAATGTTAAATATTGTAAATACAATTTCAATATACGTATGTGTATATGTTCATTATTATGTCATTTGTATCATACTACATTTAAGTATATATATACCTATATTACTGATGCTATATCATCAGCAAGAGACTTAATGTTTTGTTCATGACGTGTAATATCCAAATATGCAGACGATACTTATTTAGTGCTTCCATCTGAGAACAACGATACAGTAGAAAGTGAGCTGAACAACATCCAAGCATGGACAAAGACGAACAATTCAAAATTAAACAATGAGAAAACTAAAGAGATTATTTTTAAAAGAGTCCGCTGTAAAGAAGACCCACCTGAAGTGCCTCACATATAAATCAACATTCTGGGCGTCACTTTTACTAACCAACTCAAAATGACAGCGCACGTTTCGTCCCAAATTAAAAATGTCTTTCAGCCATATACGCCTTAAAACTATTCAAAAGCCGAGGCCTTTCACCAAAAGACACTCACAACGTCTTCAGAACTCTTGTCATTAACAGACTATCTTACGCTAGCCAAAGTTGGTGGGGATTCGCAAGCAAAGAAGAAACGAGCCGCACATATAGCTTCATCAAGCACTTTGGGGTTCTGCGACCCAAACTTAAACATAAAAAGTCTCGTGGAAACGGCTGATGGAAGACTTCTCGCAAAAATAAACTACAGCAATCATGTCTTTTGCACCTGCTGCTACCACTCAAATCCACACTGGAAGAAATCTACGATCAACCAGAGGGCAACCTCACACGGACTAAGCTGATAGAGAATAGAAGAAATTTCATAACGCGCCAGCCTTATAATTAAATATGAACCAATTCTGTTACTTAATGCGTACGTAGGTCGAACATTTCGAAAAATAAAGCTTATTATTATTATCTTTTAATATCGCATGCTTGATTCGTATTATTAAATAAAACTTTTCTACATATAAACACGCTTTGCAAATTCATAGTTTACTAATTCCACCAGAAATATAAAAAGAATTGGATTACACATTAATTACTCAACTCCAATATATCTAAGTCTGTCTGCCAGGCCAAATGACCGAAATACCTACACATAACAATCATATTAAAATACTAACGCACATCAAACTAAGGAATATAATTACGTACAAAACTAAAAACTGGAGAGAATATATCGATCGAATCCCACTCAGATTTCCACTGAGGACATTTCACATTATAAATAGGTAGCGACTGCAGCGCGCACTTTGCTGAGCCAGTTTACTCTAGCGCATTCTATCTACTCCTACTTGTTCTGAAACAGGCTTCAGAATTATACAGCCATTTGGCTAGAAAAACTCTACCTATGATAATTATAATTAAAGCAGCTCAAATTTTAGCTAAATCCACTCAGGACTGGTTAGTGCGATGTGGGTAATACATGTAGATATATACCTAACCTTGGAAGTAAAAAATAAACAATTCCATAAGTAATTATAATTATAATATGACATATAGACTAGTATCAATATCAATATCAATAAAACACAAAGTGAATACATTCAATATAGCTAACAACAATATATGGTAGAAAAATGTGGAACAAAAACAGCAACAGCAACACCACCGGTAATCTACAGAAACGCAAGATAAACATATCGATCGATGTAAAGGAAATGAAAAACGACAAGAATATGAATTACAGTTATACAACAACACTCAATAATTTAGGTCAATCAGGATAGAAAGAGCAGAAAAAGTCAAAATGAATTGCTCAGCAACCAGTCTTTTAGGAAGTTCCGTCACTTTTACCCATAATAGTCTCCTGAAAATGAAAAAACAACAACATTGGAACTGTCATCATATCATTCAAAACGACATAACGACACAGAAAGATAATTTAACAAGATACTATATAGAGCAAAAACTCCAGTTCTGCTAAAATAGATATATAACCCCGATAAAGATTATCGACCCGCCTGTCAGCATTTGGAATGACTAAATTATATAATATAGGAGATCTGAATCCTACGTCCCACACTTACAGTTTATCAGGATAAGAATGAATAAAAAAGATAAAGCTTTATACAATTTGAAACTACGTCGAGTAGCTGTGGTACGATTTCACAGAGCTTTTATCCGGAAAACTTGATTTTGTATGTCGACTATAGAAACTGCAGCATCAAGCAGAACAACTCATTCAATTTGATTGAGAAGAGAGTAAGCGATTCTGCCAGATCTGATACAGATACTGCCTGCTCCCATTGAAACAACACAACACAACACTAAGTCTAACTAACCCAAGCAGTTGAGCACTGCTCGCTCAACTGTGGTTATTACATTAAGCTTTGTGAGTAGTCGAAACGACTATAGCTGAGTGGTCTACCCTGCTTGCTATTGTGAACAACAAAATATGTCAGGGAATAGATAGGTAGAGCTTTTCCATTCATTGAAGAAATAAACACAAAGCCATTAGATCACAGATATAAATGGGTTGGTAGATTGCATTTGAATATTTAGAGCAGGATTCCAGTGAAATAATTTCAACAAACTAAAGACAGTATTTGTGGTGGCACAGTTTACAAACAATTACTAAATTAACGCGCTGTTTCACTTAAATTAAGCTTAGAAGAAATTGCATTAATCAATTCTATAATTTAGACGCAAGCATGAAGATAAAAAAATTAATTAAAATCATTGTTTTCATGATTATACCTTCACAGATGTGTAAGCGCCTTCAATCTTATCACCGATAGTCTTCACAGTCTCAGAATTTCTAAAATGAATATCATCAATGCATCCCCATAAATATAATTAATTCATTTAAATAATTTTGTACGAATACTCAGCCAATATTTGCGAAACCATTTTATTTTCAATGACGATAGGCAGAATTTATATCTTCAGATTAAATTGAAATCTCAAAGAAAGAAGAAATCTTCTGTGGAAACGAACTGTACTTAATGAAATGATCAATGAATACTTAAGGCCAGTTGGTTCATTGATCGATCAATGCGACAGTGCTACTACCAGCGCGCTGTTTAATACTGATTAATATGAACGATATTATGTTGGTTCGTTGCGTGCATTACAAGGACATCTTCCTTTATGAATGATTTCATTCGTAGGTACGATCAATGAACGAACAGACAAACAGGCCTTTAATGAATTCTTTGCACGCTATCTAGCTGCATAAGAGAGAAGTGTGTTTGTAGAGCGCTATCTGAATAAAGTCCACTACTATTACGTAACAACTGAGATATTACTCATAGGTACCGAATGAATTACATAATAATAATAATCTTCAAAAATTCTAGACAATTAAGCCATCGTCCTTCACTTCAACTATTTTAAACAGAGTAAGCAGAAACTTCGATGACTCATTCTATGAAGCAGTAGGAGTTGTGTGTGTGTGCGCACTTCGTTCGTTCTGTAAACTGAATACCGCGCGAATAGTTTCACTGGATAAAATAATCACTAGTCTGAGGTATTCAAAGAACGTTCCTAATGACTATACATACATATATACTCGATAGAGCTTGTGCTCTATGTAACAAATGAGAAAGTCACATACAAAGAACTCTGGAGAACTATATTCTCTATAAATATTCTTGTTTGCACGCAATGAAATAGTACAGATAAAAGAAATCATATTTGAAAACACCCTTTTTCATATTAAATTAAAGGATATTCTCTTCAAGTTAGTTTGGCAGAGAATTAATGATAAGAAATAAGAAATCGATTCAACAATTAAGTGACACGAAACAGAAATATTTCCTCTTCAATATAGATCTCCGAGACAGCCTGCCACCACATTTCATTATCTTTATCAATGCTGAAATTAGCCTCCCTTATTAGTGTGCTTTTAGCTGACTGAATTTCCGTCTTATTATCTGATCAACAGTGGAGAGAAGAAAGCGAAGTGAAAATACTGTTAAGTTAGTAGGTTTGAGAGGATTGCTTCACTGAAACACAATAGAAAAATAATATGACTATGACAAGAAAGCGAATTCTAGGGATCACAAATATAGATTTATGAAGATGAAAGCTACATAAGTAAAGCTGCGTTTGAGAACATTTGCTCGCGAACAACAAAAAAAGGTAGTCATAATGGTATAACTCCTGCAAACCAATATAATTTACTTTAGAAAGAGTGACCTTCCTAATGAATTAGTTCAAGACTCTAAATGGATGCGTCAATGGTTTTGTTATTAAAAAGCCAAACCACGTCATTATAAAATCATCAATTTCGAAGTGTCGTCCCTGATAAAGTCTGGGTGAATACAGAATAACAGCTGTGATATAACAAAACCATCGATACCACCATTTCAAGGACATCAGCTATTTTGACATTTAAAATAGAAAATAAAATAAAATACAAAAAAATTGCAATCAGGTATTCGCTGGTAACTTACTTAATGTCATCAAATTTTTCAGCAACTCGGTCTTTAGCAGATCCAATAGCATCGGTAGTTCTGTCATATCTGAAAAAGAAGAGACTACCAGATGTATAAAAGTATAAATGGGGAAAATTGTCTTCAAATAATGGCAAGGAAGTGATAATAATCATTGTATTACAGATATAAGTCAAGTGTCCCGAAATATTTTCTAACTGCGGCTTATTAAAACAAACTGATAATTCAATAGGTCAAAATATTGCACATGTTAGTTCCTAATATGATCAGCATCACAGCATTCTGTCTCTGAAAGTTTACCATTCATCCATATGATTACTATCAAACACTTAAAACTCTGTGAACTAAGACTAAATAATTAATGGTTGCAGAACTATTTTTAATTGATATTTTAATAAAATCAGAAGCTTACGCAGATCCAGTTATATCTTTACAGTCTTCCTCAAGTCGTTTTATCTTTTCAGACATGTCCTCCTTTTGTTGGGTTTTTTCTTTGATGGTTTCCTTCAGGGATTCAATTTTGTCAGCGGCTTCAGTCTTGACCTTTTCATTGAGCTCATTGAGTTCCTCCTCAGCCTGAAGTATTAATTAATTAATTAACGTAAAGTAGAGATAAAATTTATAACAGGGACTTGAATAAAAATATTTCAATGTGAAATATTAAATAACTTACTGCTTTAAATTCATTCTTGAGAGTTTCAAGTTCAGTGTGTTTATCAGAATCTGAAATTAGTTGATAATATAAACTAATCACTATAATATTAAGAAAAGCACGAAACATTTCTGTATATAATCAGGGTTGTGCAATATGTTACAGGATTCTTTGTTCTGTGAATTTAAAATAGTAATTTATGGGTGCGCATGGGTCAATAAAATGTTAATCAATGACAACATAGCTTTGTGTATTTATATACAATACACTTAAAACTGTTGAGAAAATGAGAAAAGCACAACACTTGGTGATACAGTATAATTATAGAGCCCATTATAATGTATCACCCTGGTTATAAAGGGCAGACATAAATATAGGCTGCTCAATTTAGTGACTTTTACATTATGCTTTTCTGTTAATTATTATTCAATCAGAGAAATATTCCAATTTTACTTAGAAGTCGACATGGCTTAAACCAAATATAGACACTAATTAGTCCATCCATTGACCCATTTATGTTTCAAACTTGTAGTTTATTTTCAATGAAAAATGTGTGATATTCAAAAGTCAGATAACAATTTTCTTTAATGTCAACATCCATTAATTAGTGTTTTCTATACAGGGCTGCTAATTTTTCAGCTTTGGAATTGAGAAATACAAACACATAAACATCTTTTCTACCTCTAATAAACAAACTTCCATCATGGTTAAATTGAAATGTTAATACTGATATGAAATATTAAGTATTTTATAGGTATGAATATTTAAATACTTGAATTTCTATTTCTCTGTGGGAAAATACATTTAGCAGTTCTTAAAGATAGATTGAAGTAAAATACTTCCTATTCTATGGAAATTATCTAACCCTTAGATACCTTAATATTGCTTAACATATATATATATACATAATATATGTACAAAGAACCTGTGTAGACATGGCAGCTATAGTTGGTATTTTCAGAAATTGGAGAAATGGCAAGGGAAGGATTAGGGTTCCTTGACTCATAATTTTGAACAAACATCCATATTATATAAATGGCTATAGCCTGAGCAATGACTACAGGTTCAATATATAATATACATATATTAGTTATAATAGGATGAGGTTTATATGATTATATTGTAATGTATTTTTTAGTGTGCATGATTGGGGTTAGCATTGATGAAAAAGATTATGGTTGGTTTATGGCCAGTCAGTGCCTAACTATACCCAAATTAAAATATAAAATAATTAATGCATTGCACTTTAGCAATATACAATTAGGGTTTTGTGGTTAAGGTTATGATCAGAGCAGTAATACAATACAAGAGATTAGAGAATACTGTTATTAGACCAACAAGGATTAATAAGATTAATATTCAATTCTTTATTATCACACAATTGGTATACTGATTTTAGGTAGTTTTTTAAGGTTGTGTCAATCCTACTAGAAATATATTCATAGTTGTTATTTGACCGATCATTGGTTGAATAATTTTCCCACTATTTGACCATAGCAGTTAAAATTACAATCTATATGTTTTATGTTATTGATTGACCATAAAAGGTGTATAAACTATTAATCTCAATTATATACCTATATACATGTATATATCAAACCATACATATATAATATAATGAATTCAGGTCAACTCATACCTAAGTCAACTCATACCCAAGTCAACATTGTATCTAATGTCTTTACTTCTCTGGTGTTCTAGGTTGGGTCCTGAGGAATAAAGTTGCTAAGATTGATCCTAACCCTAACCCTTTATTTTAGTTTTTAGTGTACAAGTTCACCTAATGTGAGGTGACTTAGGTGAGAGTTGACTTGGGTACGAGTTGACCTGTTCCCTAATATAACTATATAAGCAATGATATAAAAAATTATTCTAGGTACATACAGTACATGTAGCGTAGGTACATAAATCCCTTCTTATGGTAATAAATAACAAAATATATACATAGATTGTAATTTTAACTGTTTATTGGTCAAATAGTGAGA
Source organism: Minona dolichovesicula (assembly GCA_036873645.1). Classification (NCBI taxonomy): domain Eukaryota; kingdom Metazoa; phylum Platyhelminthes; order Proseriata; family Monocelididae; genus Minona; species Minona dolichovesicula. The sequence continues at coordinate 1,312 of JAYJLU010007115.1, read as the reverse complement.
AAATTATTCAACCGATGATTGGTCAAATAACAACTACGAAATTTTCTTTTTATAATGCACAACATCTATCTGTAATATCTTGATCAATAATGTAATATTGGCATACCACCCATTTTGTCAGAGAATTTAGTTCACTTAAATTGAAAGAACACGAAAAGATTTGACACAATTTATAATAACGCTTGAATAAAATTAGTATAGATAAAGTATTTTTCTTTAAATTTTACAACGTCATTCTAAACGCCCGTATTAACCGGAAACAGATACGAAGTTAATATATCATAGAGTACATATCATTACATGTAATACTCTTTACTCTATGCTATATATATATATATATATATATATAACTGAATATGTATCAAAGTCTTAGAAAATAAGGAAAATGATAACAAAAAGGTTAATTTTAAAATTAACAATGGATAAAAGCCACACAATTGTTCTTTCGGTATGAAGTAAAATAGAATGTTCAAAAGTAAACACTAAACACTTTACCAGAGACACAGGACAGTGAACTTCTCTTTCAGTGTAAAATTGCTCGTAGGTTAATTTTAAAAATATTATACAATATATACACTTTTTGAGGAACAAACATTTTGTAATTAGTAAAATTAACTATACAATTAAGGCAAAAGAGGTAGTTTAATTAAGATATTTCTATCGGAACATAATCATTCTTATAAGTGTATTTTCACAATAAATCAATATATAAATCACAATAAATGCGTTTTTAAAAGTCAGGGTCTACACATTATGAGCTTTCAAGTTGAAGCGGAGTTATAATTTCAAGAAATTATTTAAAATTCATTAAAAAACTAATGGCTTCCACAAGGTTCAAGATGAAAAATAGTATTGCATTAAAAATCTCTTTCTTAGTTGAAGAATTTGTGAAATGATTTTCTTGAAATCAGTTTCCCTTCAGGAAATACTGTCATATCTTTGTATTTCTATTCACAAGCTCCAAAATTCTTTTTAAAAAAAATCGGGTCATAACCATGAACTGCGGGTCAAAGTTAAGGTGTACGAGCATACATACATCAATTTTTCAAAAGTCCCTTAAAAATTACTGATAGCCCACTTTTGTAAATCTATGAGGCGCCCCAATGTCGATTATTTTTTGGCAATCTAAATCTAGAGAAAATTGTTAGAACGTGGTCAAGGCCCTGCTTTTGATATAATTAAATTCATGATTCGATTTTAGCTAAGATTGGAACCTGTTTGAATCGTAAATCTGTAAGAAGTCATCTCGATTCTTGAAGAGCACAAATACTCCAGATTGGTTGCATTAGACTTTTCTAAAGCATTTGACACT